>JANHGL010009689.1:0-28695 GCA_024611195.1 Ceyx melanurus | reverse complement strand
GGATGCTCCTGCCGAGCGCGACTAGGGCCCTCTGCACGCAGCGGCGAGGCGGTGCCGCGGCTCGGCTCGTCACGGCACCTCCTCGGGTGCTTCCGCAAGGGGCCCCCGGTGCGCGAAGCAAAGCCCAGAGACACGTTGATTCCGGCGTATTGAGCAGCGGCGGGGACCCGGTAATGGGCTTCGGTCATGAGATCGGTCTAAAATTATTTGGAAAGGACGTAAGCAACAACGGGATGTGCTCAAGCCACGGCAACGTGTGACAAAGGGATGCTAGCCTAACTCCAGAGCAGGGTTGTCAGCATGAGGGTAAGAGCCTTTCCCCACACGGGCTTCGTAAGAGCCCAGCCTTGTCCCAGCTTGCATTAAAATCGCTAGTTTGGCCTGGGGCAGCCGATAATGGGAAGTTGGTGAAAAAAACCCACCCCATCAGATGGCCTTGAAAACTGCCTGAGAAATCCCATAGATTCATCTACTAGCTTTCTTCACAGTGTTTTTACTCTATGTCTATCCCAGCTTTCATGGTATCCTTGATGGCGTAGACACACCTTTGGAAACAGGAAGCTAGATGGTCTGGTGTAGAGGAGGTACTGAGTGGCACAAGTTACCCTGCCGTGGAGAAAATGAGGAGAGAGGCTGCACTCACCTGCTTAATGATGTGTTTCTGGCACCCTGTTCCTTTTGGTAGAACCTGGTAACTCCCTGTCCCCAGGGCTGGACAGTCGTCCTGTCCTCCAGCAATGGCTCTGAGGCCTCTCTTAGCAAACTGGACTCCCCCTGGCTGTCCTATTTAAATCCCCCAGTTTAGCCCTGGTCTCTGCTTCATGGCAATAAGATGAAAAAGGTATTTTGTCATCCAAGAAAATCAACTGAAGTCCCTGGAAAACCAGATGCCACTTCCAGCCAATTTCAATAAAAGCACGGGGCGGGGGGGGGAGGGAAACAACAAATTCCTAGGAAAAAGCAGAAATTTCAAAGATTCTAGAAATTTATTTATCGATCCTATGCCATTCATTAGGAAAACACAGGCTGTGTAATGCTGGTTTATGTTTTCTCCCATTTCTCAGACTGGCAATTCCAGATTTGGTAGCATCATTGCATAGCAAAGGATCATTTTGGGGACCCTGGCATATAAAAAGCCATAGCTGTTTTCTTTAAAAACCATAAACTTCCAGAGAAGGTAACCTTGAAACTATATTTTTGACATAACTTCTAAGATAAGCTTCTCAGAAAAAAAAAAAAAAAAGAAAAAGCAGCTTTATTCTCTTACCTGAACCTGCAAGTTAGGGAATTCATTAAGTCAATTTTTTCATTTATTTGTTCAGCTCCCCAAGAGTACATAGAATCATCAAGTTTGGAAAAGACCTTTAACATCACTGAGTCTAGCCAACTGAAGCAGAAAAACCATAAAGGGTGATTTGGAGAGGTGTCAGAGTAAGTTTTCATATAAAACCCAAAGAAAGAAAGATAAGTAACAAACCACATACATTATGGAAAGCTTAATAACACCAGAAATTTAGTCACTTTTTTTTCATAAAAGAATTAAGTAACAGGACAAGATAAAGGACATAATTTTTAACTGTGTCTTAAGGACACCATTCAACAAAACCATTCTTCATTTCAGTCAAGAAAAAGCCAGCCATGGATGCAAATAAATTATAGAAACATGTTAATTCTGGACCTTGTTTCTGAACAGCCTATTCTATAATATTGTCTAATGATCTTGACTATTCTACTAAGTTTTGCTCTTTTGGTTTTGGGGTGTTTTTTTACTACTTTGCTTTTACTTACACCAAAGAGAAACAAACACATATAAAGGCAGTTTAAATATTTTGTTTAAATGGTTATATTACATGGCTGGTGGGTGGGAAAATGCTAGTCAAGTGTGCACACAGATATCCTCCTCATCTTCCAAGGGCTTGTGTACTTTAAACATTAGTCCTGAAATAAGCCATCATTTGAATGGATTCATAGGGACATTTCTTGGATAGCTGTAGAAACATACAACTGTATTGCTTCAGAAACACTAGCAAAAAACATATAAGTTGATTCTATGTAGTCTTACAGAATTTTTTTTTCATAATCAGTCTGGTTGTTACACAATGATAGACTTTTTTTAACTGATTTTTAATAATAATTTACACACTAGGAGCAAAGGTTTGAGTATCTTGATGAAATGTTGAGGTAAAAACATAAACATAGGAGTTATAGTCTATTTTGTTCATCCAAGAACCTGACCTATTCTTTTCCTTATTTGTTTAGTCTCATTAACAATCTAGAGACGTTCTCCAAAAGAAAGCTGTAAAACATGTAGCTTGATTCTCTATGCAAAGATAATAAAACCTCCACCAATTAAAGCATACAATTCTTTCCAAAGTTCTTGGCAAGAAACAGCTGACTTTAAAATGTGCCATTGCTTTAATTCAGGCAGCAAGGAAGTTTCCTAAACATAATATGCAATGTTTGCTTACCATCTATACACTGAGGGTAAACAGATCTATGGGCAGTGAAAATACTTACCTCAAAAAAAAATTTTTATTTCTCCTATAGTAGCAATATTTTTGTTTCTTTACTGTCATTTACTGTTAGGGTTTGTGTGTGACAAAACAGTGCCCTTAGGCAAAGCAGAGGTAGCAGACATGGGGCTTTTTTCAGATTTTTGCAAATTACCTCGTCTTTTTTGCAAATTCAAATTATGCAAAACTTGTGAGAATACAGGAGTAGTAACCAGTGAACTTGAAATGCTTTGAAGAATGAGCATGAAGTAGAGCACCAAAGAACATTAAAGAGTGTGTGATAATAAAACAAATTAGTCAGAGGGCAATTTCAGGAAGCAGTAGGAGGCTCATAGCAGGCACATGCTGTAAAGGCAGCAAAACACAGGCACCAGCGAGACAGAAACTGGATATGCTCTAGAGTATGGGAATGCTAGATTGAAGAGCCAAGAATCAGAAAGCACAGCTGCTGCCATCAAGACTAACATCAGATAACTGTTCCAAGTAGACAACCAGAATAACATCCTCTTCCTTTCACAGATACCGAACACCCAACTAAAGCTTTACTTTCTTCTTTGAGTCCTCTTTAGGAATTACTTTAAATACTTCTGTCAAGGCATTTTGCACCTAAATAGCCTAAAATTGTTTGTGTGAGGACCAAGCATCTTCAGAGTTTTCTGGTGATGCAAAATTACTTATGGTATGGAAAACACAAGCTGTCTGAGCAGTTGCAGAAGGATCTGACAATAATGAGTGATAGGGCAATGACATGGCAGCTGAAAGTCTATCAATAACTGCAAACTAATGTAAACAGTAATGAAAATAAACCTAACTAAGCATACATAATAATGGACTCTAAATTAGCCTTTATCATTTGGAGTCATTGTGACTACTTTTCTGCAAACATTAGTTTGCTACTCAGCAGTAGTCCAAAAGGCAAACAATGTGAGAAATTACTCCAAAAGCATTCAAGAACAAAGCAGAGGAGCTCATTACATACCCATGTAAATCTCTTGTGCACTTTACTGCTGTGTACAAGTTCCAGTTCCTTTGTATGAAAATGCATGTGCACAGCTAAAAGAATATAAGCAGAAGTATGGGAATGCATTTGTGTGAAGAGAGAATTTCTATCTGAGGAACAAACTGAGAAAAGACTGGGTCTATAAAATCCCAAATGATACACAGGAGGCTGACATGAAACAATTGCCACTATTCTCCACCACACAAGACTTCATGGTGACTCAGTAAATGGTCAGTCAGCGGTTTTAAAACAACTCCAGCAGAACTTTTCCATACAAAGTGTTATTAAATTGGATATCTTACTGCGCTGCAACAATATGGAGCTGAAGAGACAGATGTTTTTAAGTAGAGATTATTCAAATGAACGGATAGCTGTTGCTGTTGAGCACAGTAATTCCTTTGCAGTTCCTCATTAAAGGTGCATGCCCCTTGCCTGATAAAAGTTGCCCAAGAAAGGACACTTTATCTGCCCTGTTTCAATGGTCTCTCTAAGCATCAGTTGCCAGCCACTGTGGACAGCAAGACACCAGATTAAATGGACTTTTATGCTGGTCCAGTACAGCCTTTCAAATTTTCTTTCTGCTGGTAGGTGAGAAAAATCAAGAACAAGCAGCATCTCTAGGTATGAAAGGATACTCCTGCCTTTTCTCATCTTCCCCAAGAGTACATTCAGACATAGTTCTTGATCTTCTCATTTGGTTGTTTTCCCATTTCCCTGAAGACAATTTAGGAAAATTGTTTTTATCATCTTAACATTTTGCTCTTCAGTCTCAGTAGTGATTATCTATATGCAGTGGTGTCAAGGTTAGTGTTGGGCTGTTCACTAGACCTGTAACAGGTTCTCTATGTATATGTATATGCATATGCATATAAAACAAATATGTACAAAACCAGTATCGACTCTAACCCCTCTGATGCTATGAAACAGGCACAGGGAAAATCCCAGACTGGACTAAGCAGCAGACAGGAACTGGGTTCAGGAGCAGGATTTTGGTACTGGACTCAGGAACATAGATTGGGATTGAAGGCAGAATAGACAGAGTCCTCCTCAGACACTTCTTATTAAAGAAGAGGCTTAACCTCATGGAATACCTCCTTGATCACTTTAGGCTCACCTGTCATGTCCTCTCCTCCCTGCAGGTGCAGCTTTTTACTTTCTGCACCACCACTGCTATCCCACTCCCCGCCTTCCCCCACCATGGTACACAAGATTTAGCAGTGACCTTGGTCTGCAAAGGAGCAAGTATAAGCAAAAGATGTTCTGCACACATCAATCCTTGGTAGTAACTCTAAACACCAAGCATTAGCACTGCTGGAAGCAGACACTGTCTACAAAAACATACTATTAACTTCAGAAAGTGGAGTTAGTTAGAAAAGATTTAGCTGAAAAGTAAAACCTCTGGACAGTATTTTCTGTTCTAACTCAAACCAGGATAATAGGTCTATTAATTTCAGCACCATTTTTTTGCTGTATACAAGATTGAGACAGTATATATCAAGACAAATTCTGAAGAGTGAAAACATAAGATATGCATAGACATAAAAATACTTTCCATGTTCATATATCATCATAGAAATAAAATATAAACCATTCCTGGACATCCTGGAAAAGAAAGAGATAATTATTTCTTCTCATTAAAGAAACTGGTAAGTAGAAACACCCAGAGATGCTTTCAACTCCAATGACAGGTCAAGATGTTATATAGATAATGAAGATTTTTAAGAGTTCGATTAAGAATTTCCTTATGAAATACAAGAAACAAGAAATAGCTGAAAAGCAGTTTGTCAGAACTCCAAGAATCCCTGAAGACAAACATATGACAAATCAGCTGGAGTGGTTGAATCTCACAAACAAAACGTGTATGGTTCATACCCTGTATAGGTATCTCCTCGCAAGGAAAAGCTTGCTCCATACTTGATTTCAGCAATGCATTTTAGTCCCATGGCCTCATCTTCAGCAGAATATGTGATTAATGTATAGACTGCAAAGCATGAACAATTAAAGCTATGCATTTTAAACAACAAAGTAAACTGACTGGAAGGGTTGTTACAACTTTTGAAACCCTGATGGCTATTACCAACACTCTAGTTTCTATTCTAGACAAAGTTCTTTCAAGTTTAAATACTTTTCTCTCAGAACCTCACCAACAATAGCTTTAAAAAGGGTCACAGTGATACAGTTGCCTCTGCAGTCTGAAAACTACCTATTTTTCCAAAGCAACAACAGAGACTACCCAGTTTCAAAGTTTCAGATGGCCTCCAGGATAAAATTCCAAGGATGTTGTTATATAATGACATTGAGGCCATCTTTGTATTCTCATCCTTTAAACAGGCACAGGAGAAACCTACTGTGATATCTGAGTACAGAAAACTTGTGCCCAAAATTCTGGCAATAATTTCCAGTAGCTAAACTGTTGCGTTATCACAGAGAAGAAAGATTTTATTGTCCCCCACCATTCCTATAACAGAAGTAAATTGTGGACTTGAAAGTTGAAAACATCAGTGGGTCAAGACATACAGTGCCTGTTGTCACATGCCACTGCTTTTACTTTTGTTCTGCTGATCTGCTGATCAAATATAACTCCACTCCTGCTATCCTTAGATGTAACAGACACATTAGGACATGGATTTAGTGTGCCCAAAATGAGAGTCATCAAAATTCTGATGCTTAAAATAACTTCCAGCAATCTGATTTTTTGAAGTTGCTTATTTCAATTTCAGAAAATATTACAAGCATATATTTGCACTTCTAATAGTTTTGATGTCCACATAACTGAATATGCCCTGTTAACATTGTCCTCCATTTCTTAAATTTCAGAAAAAGTTCCTCATTAGCACTTTCTGAAGACAGTACTTGGTCAGAAGAGTTGGAAGAATTCCCAGGCTATCTTCTATGCTCCAGATTTGCAAACACTTTCTCTAAATACAGAGTCTGGCCAACAGTTAACTCTTCAGTCTTAGTAAGGTCTTGTTAATATCAAAACATAATATTTTAACAGTTTACCCCAGGTGAAGCCTCACGTTCCCAAGCCCCACTGAGTTTGCAGACTGTCAAGAGAAATTCAGATTAAGAGAGTTATGGTTTTAAACTATTTGATTAATCCTGCAATTGCAAAACTATGAGAAGCCTCTAGAACAGCAATTAAAAAAAAAAAATCAGAAATAGATCATTTGTATTTCAAAACAAAAAGGCTATTTATTTTTTTAAATACAGTTTGTCACTTAAAATTTAAACTTCTGAACTAATTTAAATGACAGTGCTCATTCTCATATACCCTCTCAAATACAAAAATATTTTTACTTGTGCTTCTTTTATAAAGAGCAGCAAAAAAACTAGTTGAATGTAGCTATACCTTGTATTACACACTAAATTGCTAACGCTTTACAGTATTTGCTGCACAAGAAACATTATGTATATTGCATGTAAATACTATTCTAATTACATTAATTTGATAGCAGATTAAATGACATGACATTAGATAGCTAATCTAGGTTTGTATCCTAGTAGCATTTTCAGATAGCCAACTAATAAAAGTTCTTAAAACTTGAAGTTTTGAGTAAGCATATCTTGCAGTTAAAACAACTGCACCAAAGTCTCTGCTCTTTCATCTTCCTGTCCCCCACCTTACCCCAAACCCCAACCCTGGGAATTGCTTTCATGGGTACGTCTTTTGCTGAGAAAACAAGGGGGGGGCGGGGGAAGCAGAAACAGGAGTCCCACTACAGCTTTCAGCTACTTATCAAGAGTTACTTCCCAACACCTTCACATCTCTTCCTTTGACAAAAAAAAAAAAAGCCAACTGTTGTATGTAAAAACTTAACTAATAGACACAAGACTAAACCACCAAGATGCTGTGCTTCTGCACATTCACTACTAAGAATGGGAAACTCAGGGGCTGCAAGGAAGGTTTTCTGATGAGAAGTAGAGTTCCTGGAAGGAATAAGGGGGTGGACAAGCAGAAAATGAAGATCATGGAAACAGGGGGATTCTGTAAGCTGCACAGAAACAAAGCCCAGGGACACAGAAGCTGCACAGCATAAATGCAAATTTTTGTCCAGCCCTCCAGACTGCAGCATTCTTCCTGCTGGGAAGGGAATCTGAGGTTAAGTGAGCCTAATCCTGCTGGGTGGGGTATGGAGAGAAAGGCAGGTAATGCATTACATTATAAGATAGGATAAAAGCTCAAATCTTCTTGGTTCTTAAATGAACCCCACTATGCAGCTGTATTATGGACTGTCACTCTCCCTTGTGACCCAATCCACCTTTTCAATGTAAAAAAACACCTCTCCCATCATATTAGGATGATATACATTGGCTGTGTCTACTCTAAAATCACAGTCACTATGCCCCGCTTGGTATCTAAGGGAGGAAGACCTGCATTCTCACCCCATCTTCCTAACAGCTAGGGATTTATTGGAAGGAAATCTTTCCGAAGGTGCCCTGAGCAATATAAAGTTACAGGACCAGTCTCTCCCCATGCCAATGATCAAGGGACCAGCACAGCAGACAGAGGGAAACGGGATGAATCCAAGAGCACACTTGTCCTCTAGTGTGCATAGAGCCAGAATTTATCATTTTATCTGCATACATTATTTTAATAACCAGGATACTTCAACAAATAGTATTAAGGAATACACAGAAAGGTATTTGGCATTTGAAAATTATCTGTGCAAATACTTATTCAGACTTTCTTCATTTACTCTTCATAAATGCTGAAATCCTCTTCATCCTGCTGAAATGCTGAACTGACCAATTCTTAAATTACATATGCATTGAAAGCTTCTTAAAAAAAAATAAAAATTATAAAACCCCCAACACTCAACCAAACAAAATACAAAAAATCCAAACCTCCAACCCTAGACTGCATACTTTCCCCACAGTTATAAGCAAAAGACCTCAGGGGAAGAAAGGATAAATGTAAGTAGCCCTGTCAGTCTGACTCACAGTCAAAAGTCCTTTCCACTAAACAGCATACAAAACTTAATGAAAACTTTTTAGTCCAAATCAACAAAGTATTTGACAATGTAGTTGAATCACCTTCTTGTTTATAGCTCGTTTTCTTAAATCTAGCTTAATACTATAAGGTTTGTTAGCAGTTTTTCAAATAGTTATTTCCTTTTAATTTATTGGTGTACTTCCATTTTTAATGTGATTTAGGTAAGAAATGTCTTCTCTTTTAACAGTTATAACCTGAATTCATTATCAATTAGTCAGTCAAGTCACTGTTGGCTGGCTAATTTCCCCCATCATTATAATTTCCATCTTGAGGAAGAATTCAGTTAAAATTTGTAATACAAGATTATAGACTACTACAAGAACAACCACCAGTTTACCATTTTTAATGTCTAGATAATTTTCAAGACTGCATGTCTGCATTTGCAAAACAAGGAAAGTACCATGTATATATATATATATATATAGTGAGATCAGCTAAGTAACAATTAAAAAAAAAAAAAGCTGTCACTGTCCACAGGAACCATGTCTAGTCACGTTTTCAGTCAGTCAGTCAGCTAGCTGAGGGTCATGTCATTATTTAGTTTCTGTAGAAAAAACACAAGTACAAAAAGAGTATCAAAAAGCAACATACCTATTTTTATTTTAAATATTATAAATCATAACTGTTACAAAAGTATATAACGGTTTAAATACATTTAGAAGACTATTAAAATTGTATATGTTTCCCTAGCTCTTAAAGCAGTATCTCTTTCCGAGCAGTGCATCAAAGCCAGAAATGTTTCTGCAGTATACTGTTAATACAAAATATAATTTGTTTGGTTGGGTTTTTTTAATTCTGGTGTATATTTCAAGTATGATACGATTCCTTTTTTTAAATTATTTTTTTTTGCACAGAAATAATAAATATACTTGTTAAACTTCAGAATTTTAATGAAGTCTTAACTAAAGTGGATGCAAATCAAATCAGTGATGCAGAACTTTTTCAAGAAGAGAATAAAAAAAGCCAACATGAACCAATTATTTCATGACAGAATGTTTTTCAGCTTAGAAATTAAGTAATTCTTTAAAACCCAATAAACGTTTTCAAAATAGGAAAAACACAAGGAATCAAATTGCTGTGAGTTAAAGCCAAATAAGCAACGATTATTAACAGCAGCAGAATCCAGCCCTAGAGATCTGTGTTTTGCATTTCTAATATAGTACTAGTTACAAGCTTTGCTTTCTAAGGACTTAAAAGCTCCATTAAATGTGAGGGTTGGTTTTGTTGGGGGCACTTTGTTTTCCCCTTTGTGAGGTTGGTTTTTTTTGGGAGTGGGGGAGTGATCTTTAAATAGAACTACAACCTTACAATGAAAAGAGTGATTGGAATTCCACAACACATTTTTCTGTTAAGATTCCAAAATCTTTCAAATTATATAATTTAGAAAACCAGCATAGGACAATTGCAGTGAAGTTCTCATTAAATACGCAAAGCAATGCGAAAAACCAGAATAGAGAGCACAAGCTGATCAACACCAAGAACATGAAGATAGCTTCTATCTTTTAGCAACTGCCTCGTAGACACTGTAGGCTACACTGACTCAAAACAAGATGCTTTTAAGTTATTTCAACCATTAATACTTACTTAGCATGAGAGAACCTAACGCCCCCAAAAAAACTTACATTAGTAGTTAAGAAAACTTTAATTATCTGTATTTCCATCATTTCTCTGTTACTTTTAACTACTCATATAAAAAAAATTGCATTTCATTGACTTGTAAGAGAGCCTGAAAAATTCAGATGGACTAGCTTAGAATATTACTACAAATGTATTCAAGTTCTCATGATAATGCAAGTTGTAAGATATAGGTCTGTTGCTATGATCATTTGATATTGCAAGAACATTATCTGTAGCATACTATTGCCCTAAAATTTTATTTTTTTTAAATTGCAAATTAAGACAACATATTAAAAATATTATTCAGGGAGAAAACACTTAAGAGTCAGATATAAACTGTGTTTACATAGTATTTTATTAAAATTCATATTTATTTTCATATAAAATCTGAAGAATTCACAGATTTTAATCAGAGAACCTTGCATAGGACTAATGCAGAAATCCAGTCACCTTGTTAGAGATAAAAGGCAAGCAATACAACAGGACTTCAGAAAGGATTTATTTTTTTTTTTTAAGATGTAATGACTCCCTTAAGCAAAATCTCACAAATTTTAGCTTGTATTATTTCCTCCACTTAATCTTAACCATTGTTCTTTTTAAATTTTATCACATTATAAAAAGCCAAAAGTACTATTTCAGAGGTAGACAGAAATCCATCCCTGTTCACATGCACAATTTGAAGCTTTAATTAAATGCAAAATATAACCTCTATACTACTGCAAAACCTGTCAGTCAGTCCAATGCAGAGTCACACAGTATTAAGCCAGATTTAAATGGGCAAGTCATTTTTAAAGGAGCACAGATAGAATCTTTGGTTTTGTGTACCATTGTTTGAATTTGAGAAACCGACTAAAAGGACAAAAAGAAAGCAAGTGAATATGGCTGTCTATCCTAAGAGTTAGATGCTAAGACAACCTGCTAAGAGACTCGTTATCAGGAACACGATGTCCAGGAGCAGCAAAAGATGTAACAATACATTTAGAGATTACTTCTATCTGTTACTGCAGACACAGCAGATGAAAGCCTAATGATGGGAGAAACATTCAGCAGCCATTTGCACCAGAATTACAAGTAAAAAAGGGACAACAGCAAAAGGTTACATTTTGCCCTCACCTTAAGGGAGCTCAGGTTTCCAAACACTAATAGGTATATTTCAAACTAAGTTTGAAAATGCTAAAGTAAGTTTTAACCTTTTGAAAATCCCATTTCATGACCAATTTCACCTTTGTCAGCTGAAGACTTTAATCTTCCTAAAAAAAAATCACACTGGAAAAATGAGTACTTGTGTACATGTGCTTGTGAATAAAGTTGTAAGCTGACAATTAGAAGAGAATCTCTTAAAAATGAAGAG
Organism: Ceyx melanurus; assembly: GCA_024611195.1. Classification (NCBI taxonomy): domain Eukaryota; kingdom Metazoa; phylum Chordata; class Aves; order Coraciiformes; family Alcedinidae; genus Ceyx; species Ceyx melanurus. The sequence continues at coordinate 17,218 of JANHGL010009689.1, read as the reverse complement.
GGAGAAAGATAAATCTTATCATTTTGGATTAATATAGTATCTGTGCTTTTCTAATAAAAATTAGTCAAGGCAGACCTGGTATTAATTCCACTTCATATAATAGTTTTTGCTGTAATGACCAAGAGACTGTCCTTTTATTATTAAAGTAAAAGTCATATCAAAAACAAACAAAACCTCTGTACAAAGGTAAGAGCATGGGTAAAATTTCCTGAAAATTGCATTCACCAGAGCTGCCGATTAAAAAAGGTTCAAATCAATTTTAGCTACAATTGCAGAAAGAATGATAGAAAAAATTTTTAAGTTGCAGATTAAGTAGTAGTTATTAAAAGTGGGCTTAAGAGCAACATGAAAGCCCTGAGGAAGAAAAACGGGAAAAGAAGAGCGTGGGAAAAACCTTTCCTGGTTTTTGCAACTCCTGGGTCACAAAGAGTATCTCCACAAAAGACATGTAACAGAAGTGAATGAAGCTTAGAAGTAAAATATTGATGCAAATAGAGTCAGGATTTCATATGGTGCTTTCTGAACTGAGTTCAAGAAAAACTTCATGTTCTCTATAAAGAAAAAAAGGCTACTGAAATTATTTGGAAGCTACAATAATATTCAGGATTTTTGCAGAAAACAGACTTTAGCCTTTCCTCCAACTATATTTCTGTCTTGGTAACACACCTAACATTAAAAAGTATATATAATTTGAATCAAAGCAATGTTTTAAGAGAACAAGAGAATTTTGGTCCTTAAAGTCTACAAGAACCTCTCCAAGAGCTCAGCCAACCTCCAAAAGCATAAGAATCAATAAATTCTTTAACTAATTATCTTAAACATACACCTCAATCCCTCCACAACAGGCTCTGCAGTATTTTCTCTAATACTGAACATCCTTGCTACACAATTGCTGAGATGACCCAGATAGAGCAAACTGTCTCACCTGATAACCTACCCTATCCTTCCCATTTTTCTTATATTTACCCCTGCCCTTCTCTGCCCTTCAAGGGCTGAATTCTCCATTTTTATCCAGCACCACTGTGGGGGCATGGGTTTGTTGGGTTTTTTTAAATGAAAGAAAGACACAAACAAGCTGATCTCAGTTCCATTGTTTATTTTTGCATACTCTTTTCAATGTTAACTGATATTCTTCTGTACACAAAGTATTTCTATGAACATCCAGAATGAAGTTCAAAAACCAACTCATATTTCTTCAAACATTATAAAAATATATTTTTACTAAAATAACCTGTATGCGTGCATATAAACACATACACACACCTATATACACATGTATGTATACACACATTTCTGGTTTATAGCTAAAAAATATTTTAAGCTTACCATTACATATTCATGTCTAACTTCAAAATATTTTGCCTATTGCCCTTTCAAGTAGTTAAAACTTCAGTTTAAGTAACAGTTCAGACTGGGTACTCACCTGCTCAGTAAGTTCTCTGGCGTTTGTTAGATTCCTCAGTAGGCGAGTCTGCCAACCTCACTTTAAGCCTGACACCGTTCACAATCTTGCCATGCAACGCAGTTATGGCATCACTGGCACTTGCTCTGTCTGCATACTTTGCATAGGCCACATTTTTTCCAGCCACAAGATAAACTTTTATCAAATGCCCAAAACGACTAGGGGGAGAAAAAAAACAACTAATATCATTTACAGGTTTTGCTGCAACAAATACTTATTATCCAACCTGATGTATGTATTATTTGGTAGCTACAAAAACTGTATCCTCCAATGTATGCTATATTTTCCTTGTGTTGTCCTCTTCCAGAGCTCCCTCTTCTCTACAATTCCAGGCAGAAATAGAAATAAAACCAGAAGTTCATGTACTATTTCATAGAAAATACTAACAGGAACATAAGCATCAGTGATTGCAAATGCCAGTGAGTAGAAAAGGGAAATGTATTTTTCGTCAAGAGCGAACTAGAAATAATGTAAAATACTGGAGAACAGCTGAACTGTAGATCTGGTTTCAAGATGGCAAAAATTGTCTCCTCTCTTGTGAAATGACAGTATAGTGTCAATAAGATGCAAGCCATCAATACATCTCAGGACATATCAAGAAAAAAAAGCCTATTATTTACTCCCCTAAGTTACTGTGGCAATTTACCACAATACATAAATTCCATATAGAGTTATGTACAAGAAAATGCCAAATAAATTGGGCTGTAAGAACCAGAAGAACCACTATGCTTTTTTGTTAAAAAATGTTAAGAGACTAAAACATTTTACTTCACATTACATCAATAATAAAGCTGCTGTATTGATGATCATGCATCTATGCTTCAATATGAATCCATTACATATTTATGTCAGACAGGAAGTGTTACCTACTGATTACTTATTGATCACTTTGCATAGTCTTTTCTGGAAATATTTTTCATTAAGACAATTAATTTCAGCATTTTAAATGTCTGGGGGTTTTTTGTCGTTTTTTAAACATGTATTTCTATATTTGATAAATATATAATTTATTAAAAAATTGTTAGAGAACACTTATTTGCAAATGGGAGTCTTACCAGAATACATCCTCCAATACATTCACAGGTAAAGGATGGGGATGAAAAAGTATAAAAAGTCTTTCCTTCACTGAAGTGTCAGATGGAACTTTTTTTTTGTGTGGTGGAAGTATGGCATCTGTTTGGGGCTGAAGTAACTGTGAGCCACAAGTTCCTCCAAATGCCTGCTGAAATAGTCAAATTAAAAAAACAAACACCAAACCCAAAACAACAAACAAACCCCCCCACAAAAAAAACAAAACTGCCAAACACCACAAACACAAAACACCGAACACCAAAACCCCACACATAGAAATTACTTTGTAAGTCGGAAAAAAAAAAAAAAAAAAGAGTCATTACACCTTATTTACAATTTTTATTCACAAGACAAACAGGCTATACCAGTTCTCATATTAATTATTTTGTTTAAGTCATGAAATTGAACACCAAATCCATGTAAGGTTAGACAACTTTACAGGGAATAAAAACATACAAACCAATCTGAGGTACATCTTAAAAGCGTAGCACCTAAAACAGCTATAGAAGAAAGCAGTGTTCCTCATCAATGTATCTGAAGTTTCTCACAACAATTCAGAAGAATATGAAGAGTATCCATTACATAAACTTACAGGAGGAGTTCTGTACTGCTGAACAACTGCATTGTTATTCCTCAACACCGACGACACATGTGCAGTTACCAGCTGTGTTGCCATTTTTCTGATGAGGCTGCAAGTAGATGTGATAAAAAACTAAAGAAAGAGCTAAATTAGGGTAACCTTAGATGCAGCAAGAGAATTTTAATGCACATCTATTAAGTATTACTGGAAGTCTATAAACCTATAATACTCGGGGGGGGGGGGGGGGAAATGGGTGGGGAAACACACACAAAACCCCAAGAAACTCTAGAGAGCACTACATTTTATGAACTGTGCCTAAAAGGTAGAAGGGACAGAAAAGGGGAAAAATAAAACAAACAAACAAACAAATCAACATATCACAGGAAGTTTACTTCCAGCTCTCATTTTCCAGTAAGTTTTCTTTGATATGCTGCAGAGTAAAAAAAAAAAAAAAAAAGCAATTGCACTTTTTGCATAGCCCAGTTGAAATTATTGATGAAGGAAATAGTTTGCAAGAATGGTTGCAATGTTATCTTAGTTTAGTTTAGATTAGGCATGTACTTCTGAAGCAAATCTCCTCATTGTCCTTCCTCCTGTCCTCATTCTGATCCCAGAATAGGTATGAAATGTAATAAAATTCCTTTAGGATGAAACCAAGCCAAGTATTCAATGCAGGAGTGCACCTTAGACACTCCAACTTGTAACTGGCATTCAAGTCACAAAAACAGATTAGAGACAGTCAAAGTAAAAACTCCTGATTCACATAGAGGGGATATCAGATCCTCTGCACCCATCAGTTTTACTCTACATACAGGCTTCACAAGGCTACTACTTGCAGTACTACAAATACAAGCAAGAGATGAAGCAAATAAATGTTTTTGATTAAAAAAAAAAAAAACAAAACACTTCCCAAAATATTCTTACCAAATCCAAGATACTCCAATATATCTTAACATATTGTAAAATTTATCAAAGACTGTCAACTTTCTAAAGGCTTATTCTACATAATTAAAAAAAAAAACAAACCACAAAACTCCTACATTTTAGAAAATACTATCAACAAATACTAAACAAGATCACAGTGACATTGCTGTTACTTCATTAAAATTAAATAAATGTTTATTTTAAATTTTGCTCTCGAGAGCCCAACTTACAACTTTCTATCTCTCTGTATGGTACTTACTCTGAGCTGTCACTCCCATCTTCCAGGAAAAAGACAGTTAACCTATTTCCAGGAGGATACTCGAAGCCATGTAACTTATACTTAGCATATATAGCAGATGCAGCAGTACTGTACTGAATCACAGCATAACCTGCAAACACAGTGACAGTCTCAGTAGGATATGGAAAGCCCAAGAACAAACTACACTCATCCAAAGCACTATGATTAAAGGGCACATAGACACGATATTAAATTCTTTTTACCACTGAGTTCATGACTCAACAGCAACATCAGTAAATCTATAAATAAAACTTCAGTGAAATTAACCAGTGACAGGATCAGCTGTATTTATGCTCACTTGAAAAACTGGTAATAAAGCAACACAGGTAAAAGCATTTCTTCCCTAGCCTGAAACAAAACCATATACAGTTACATTTAGAATGCACTCATCCCATCAACGATGAATCCCAAGTACTGTAAAGTTACATTTTAACTCTGAATAATTCCACCTCAAGCTTCACTGAGACCTCTTCCACATTTTTCTCAGCAATAGCAAAACAAGGCAGAAAACAAAACAATCCTTCTATTACAAAGCACAACTTGTTTGAGAATTATTTAATCTAGTTTATTCATGTCAACTTCTACACACAGTCAGCTCCCCCATCATTTCTTGGTCTAGGTGATCCTGCTCTGGCAGGGGAGTTGGACTAGATGATCTTTCTAGGTCCCTTCCAACCCCTAACATTCTATGATTCTATGATTTCAAGATGTAAACTCAACGAGCTGTTGATCTTTTTAAAATACACACTCGGTATCTTTTAAAAACCCAAACTTTTTCTCGATTTATTCTGCCTAAAAACCATTAACTTAATCAGGCAAAAAGAGCACTTCTCATGTTTTTTGTCTGTCCTGGTGATTCTATTCTCTGAAAAAAAAAAATATTTAAAGCTATCTGTAAACAGAGCTTCAAACAAAGCTGAGTTCTTGGGTTCATGCATTAGCAATAGCAGCAAATACCAATACACAAAATATTATTATTTCCAGCTAGTGTACTGTATTTTGCAATAAAACTTAAGTACAATTAAAAGGCATTCCTTTCATAGAAAGCAAAAAACCTTTCATACTTCTACCTACCACTATTGGTATGAGGATCTCGCTGAACATCACAATATTCCAGTCCTGGAACTAGATCAAAGAGGGCAAACAGCTGCTCTTGGATAAAGGGGAGTCTTGACACCACCGACAGACGTTTGGAGACTAACTCTTGAATTCTGCTCTCAGGTTTTTCAAGACAACAGAAGTCTGGCTGCCCACCTCAAGAATCAATATAAAAATAATCAGAGTCCTCACACAAGTATGCCTTCATTTAATACATATTTTTCATTCAACTTTTACATGTAATCTAAGTCAATTATATACTAAAGGTAACCTGTTTATTACACCAACACAGGTCACAAAATAATTGGCCAACAAAAGAAAAGAGACAGTAGATAGAAAGAAAACGCATGGCATGTTTCCAATTCCAAACCATGTTCTTACTTTGTGACCATGCTCAAGACTAAATTTTTAGTATAAAAAGTTGTGACTTACAAAATGGCAGTGCATTTCCCCTTGGTTCTTGCCTTGTGCTACTGCTGTAATAATCATGTTCAAAAGACTCAGGCGTCTTATTTTTGGGTTCAGCCAAAATGGCCCTGTAGCCTGAAAGAAATAACCACACATATAACACCACATCAATACACTTAAGTTAGCTGACCAGAACCACACGCTCCAGATTTAGAAACGTATTATTCAGAACACGCAGCAAGTGCTGTCTTTAGGAAAATATGTAACTCTTCCAAGTCACATAATAATGTGTAAAAATTAATTTTCATATAGAATTACTCCTAGTCACAAGACTAAGAGTAAGCACACCAGAGTCTGCTTGCTGTGAGAGTGACTGAGCACTGGCACAGACTGCTCAGAGGGTGAGCAAGGTGACCTGCAGAGGTCCCTTCCAACTTCAACCATCAGAGATGCTCCAAAGGCTGAACTGCTGCAGTCTAACAAAGGTCTATTTAGGTTTTGTTTTAATGAAAGAAATAGGTATTACTCTCAGGCTATCCAACCAATTTCATTTTAACCTCAGAGCAAAAAAAAAATAAAGGAAATAAAATTTAACTGCTAAGTAATATTGTACTCATCCCTATGCAAGTATCATCACAAACATTATTTTTGTAGGCCCACTTATGACAGGTATGATGTGGAATCATCGTATCTATTGCTGGAGAAATAAAAGACAGCCCCCCCATGAAAACAAAATAAATAAATAATAATAAAAAAACCAACCCTATCCACACACTAATTTGTTTTATATTAGTGATTCAACAAACACTGAAAAGGAGGTTGGACTGCAAAGCTGCCATTATGTTTCCCAAAAAGCCTTTGTTTTCCTGGGTGAGCACAATCTCTCTTTCCACTTAAGTCATGTGCTTCAGCCTCGACCACCCTGGTGGCCTTCCACTGGACTCAAATTCATTAACAACTTTTTGGTGCTAGAGCACAAATAATAAATGGTTACATTTGAAAGCATACAGTCTTTCATTCTGAACAGATTAATAATAGTATTGCATTAAAACAAAACAACCAAAAAAACACCACCACAAAAGTGCTCACACTTCACATTGGTTTCATTTGTCCTTAAATATAATCAAAACAGAATAGAATATTTATGGATGCTCAAATACATTTTTATAATTAATTTTATATCAATAAATTTAATAGGCATATTGCAGAAGATACATTAAAATATGTTTTTTTCTTATGTACATAGCCTACATTACCATGCATGAAAGAAAACCCTGTGTCTATTTCTAAACTCTTTTCACGGATGTCACTTACAGTTCTGGCAAGAACATCACCAGGTGACTCTTCTCAATGAAAATTTGTAATATTTTTTATTTGCAATAGGACTTTGTCTCAAAATGCATTACATCATAAATTACCTGCAAGCAAAGCTAAAAATTATAGGTAAATTGATCATACAAACTTATTGTGAAAAGTCTGAAAGAAATCAGTCAGGAGTCTTACTTCGATCACACTCTTCAATTGCTCGAGCAGCTTGCGATGGTTTTAGATACCTCACATAGCCCAGGCCTTTACTTTCTCCAGTAGTCTTGTTTTTAATAATGCTGCAATATTCAATGTCTCCATACATCTAGAACAATTACAAAGCATGTAAATTTATAATATTTGAAAATGCATTAAAGTTCCACGTTTTAAACCCTTCTGATACATTAAGACAAAGCAACAACAAATAGGAAATGAGTACCTTGAACTTCTCTCGCAGATCTTCCTCCGTATAGGATTTTGGTATCATAACAAAGATCCGCGTAAGCTCCTCATCTTCAACATCTCGGTGGCTTCCAGAAGCTCTTGACTGTGCAATAAATACCTAATGAAATAATTACACAGACAATTGTTGGAGAAAGGGTCTTAACTAGATATCAAAAACAAAACAAATAGTTTGTTTTAATAAGTCTTTGTAGGTATCTTGTACATAAGATTGCTTTCCTAACACAGGGGGGAAAAATAATCTCTGAATATAGATACATCTGTGACAGAAGACCTACAAATATAACACACCCCAAATGGTCTCCCAAACAGGACTGAGGGCAGCTGAAGGTCTCACTAGGGATAATGAAGAATAGAAAGCACTGATCATGTCACAGGTGGCACACGAAGTAGTAAAAAATGCATTACTGCAACAGACTTACTATAGCAGTAGTAAAAAAATAAGCAAGCAATCAAGCAGACAGACAAGCCTAGAAGCTTAATAAAACCTTGCTACTCAAGTTCACTGTTCAGTTGCACTGAAGTCTGCAGCTCTTGATCTATGAAGGATTGTAACCTGTCATACCTGTAACTCTCCAAATGTTTCGGGGTTTTTTCTTTATTTTTTTTTTTTAATTCATCTCCGAAGTAATAGAAAAAACAAACAAAAAAATCCCACACAAAATCCACAAAAATACAAACAACCTTTAAATGAAGTCACTTCTGCAAAAGCCACAACTGATTTCACAGAGCTTTTAAATTATTTTTCTTATAATCATGTAGCAAAGTAAGAAATTTAACTATGATCTTCTGGCAAGTTCTTCAGAAAAAAAATTACTGAATCAATTGCATTTTCAATTTTCTTTCACTGTTTTAAGTAATTAATATATTCTTAGTACCTAAGGAATATGGAAACTATTAGAGGCTGGAAGCTGCCAGCAAGATCCATAGATTAAAAAACAAACAAAAATTACTGTTTTGAAAAAAAAACTGTGCACAAGACACAAAACTAATATGAAATTTCAGACAGTTCTATTTACCCGCGTTCATTAATTGGTTATACTTAAAAGACTGTCTTAGAATATTTCATAGCGATTCTCTCAAAATTAAAAGGTTTTTTTACCTAATTTCCAGGCACTGCATTTTCCCCAAACCTGCTGCAGCTTATGCCACACGTGGGAACGTGCAGCAAAGATGGGCCCCACAGGAGCTCCCCCAGAAGAGCGAGCGATCGCTCAAACCCCGCAGCCGGAACGGCCGGGTTTGACCCAAATGGCCGACGTACCAGCGGGACGTGTGGAGAGAAGGCCACGGGCTCGCTGCCTGCCGCCAAGAGAGGCGGCCAGCTCGCTGCGAGCCTTCCGGGTCTGATCACGGCCGTCCTCCGCCACAGAACACGCCTCGCCAAGGGGCACCCCGCTACTCCGCGCAGGCCAGCACTACTTTAAAGCGACAAACGAGGCGGCAGAGGCCTGCCCCTTACGCAGCCGCCATACTGGGAAGGGACTAAGGCACACACCGTCAGGCCCCACCTGCTCGCCCTCAGCCCCGATCCCCGGCAGGAAGGGGGAGCAGCGGCCCGGCGACTGTACCTTGATGGGCTTAGTGTCAGGGACCAGGCTGCGGCCGTGCATCTCCTCCATGGCTCGGCAGGCCTGCGAGCTGCGGGCGAACTTGATGAAGGCGATGCCGCGGGACTCGTTGGTGCGCTTGTCCCGCAGGAGCCATATGTTCTGGATGTCCCCAAATGGAGCGAAACGCTCCCGGATTAGCGCCTCCCCGGTATCCTTGCCCAGCACCACGAAGATGCGGCTGTTGGGCGGCTCGTCCAGGCACTCGGCCGAGAGGCGGAAGCCGCTACTCTCCTCCATAGCAGAGCGCCTTTCTCAAAGGCCGGTTAGGAACTGCGGCTACGCCCTTTCCGCCGGGGAGACAATATGTCCTCTCTCCCCGCCCCCTCCCAGCAGGCCGCGCCCCTTCCGCCTCTTCGCCCCCACCCAGAGCAGTGGCTGCGCCTGCGAGGTTACCCGACCGTCCCACGCCGGGTGTCAGGTTCTGGCTTGCGGCGTGGGGCAGCGATGGACATCGGAGTGTCCGGCCTCCAGGAGGCAGTCGCTCGCTCCCGGGAAGAGGCGATGGGCGGGTGGCGAGGAACACGCAGAAATTAATCGAGTGCTTGTGGCGCGAGGAAGCGTTCCCGGGCTCTCCTCTGGCAGCATCCGGAGGAGACAGTGTCACACAGCCATCCAACGGGAGGCATCTTCGGAGGCCAGCGAGACCAGCCCCTGCATGAGAAGGTCAATCTACAGCCGGCTGCCCTAGACCTCATCCAGCTTCCTTTCGAACATCTTCAAGTAGGAAAACTCCACAACCTCTCTGGGCAACATGTGCCAGTGCTCTGTCACCCTTGCTGTAAAAGCGTGTTTTCCCGATGTTCAGATAGAACCTCCTGTAGAATCTCCTGTGTTTCAGTTTGTGTCTGATGCTTCTAGTTCTGTCTCTACAAAGGGTCTGGATCCATTTCCCTCCTTCTATCCCTTCAGCTATTTATATACTTTGATGAGATCATCTTGAGCCTTCTCTGGATTAACAGTGACAGGTCTCTCAGCCCTTTGTAATGGGAGAGAAATGCTCTGGTCCCTTAGTCTCCTTTTTGACCCTCCACTGGATGATGTCTCCTCCAGTATGTCCATGTCTCATACTGGGGAGCCTAGAGGTGGAAAGGGCACTTCCTAGAGGTGTGACCTCTCCAGTTCCGAGCAGAAGGGAACAGTCTCCTGCCTTGTCCTGCCTGTGACACTTCTAACACACCCCAGGATGCTCTTAGCCTTCTTTGCCACAGGGGAATATTGCTGCCTCATGTTCACGTTTGTGTCCACCATGACACCCAAGTCCTTTTCTGCAAAGCTGCTTTCAGCTAGTCAGTAGTACTGGTGCATAGGGTTGTTCCTCTCCAAGTGCAGGGCTCTATACTACCCCTCATTGAACTTCTTGATGCTCCTGTCAGACCAGTCTCCAGCCTGTTGAGTCCATCTGCATGGCAACATGATCCTCTGGTGTAAAAACCACTCCTCCCACTTTTGTACTCTGTATTTTTCCCTAAGATGCTCACTTCTGCTTCGATTATTTATTTTTAAAAGGCCTCCTTCAGCCTCACTCACTACACTACATAGTGACATATTGTAAGACAGTACTAGTGTCATAGAGTTCTTCCATAAAGAAACCATTTTCGAGGACTTTGCTGATATAGGCAAGAGCAGGGCTTAACATTCATCCCATGACCTGTAATGATACAGAGGCCCAGGGAACTTATGTAAATAAATGTAAAAACTATCCAGGAAAAAATACCTGTAGGAAAATAAGCTGGCATCTAATGAAATATGAAGAATACAGTGTAATTATAAAGCTTATCACCTCCTTAGTACTTGGATTAAAAAAAAAAGAATCCTCAGCTGAACACTGGGCCTGCCAGTGCCCTAGGATTGTAGTGGCCCTGACTACTGAACACCAAGGGGCCAGCAATCCACAGCACGGGTATCCTGGGCAGGCGCAGGCTGGGGCTGCACCAGGCAGGCTGTGCCACACTGCTCACATCCCTCATAGTGAGATAAACTTAGCCAGCTTGGCATTACACAGCAGCCTATGGACAGCTCCTGCTCAGCACTGGTGACTACACCTTCTGCCTGGCCTTGCCTTTATCTAACAGCACAGCAAGAGAACATTGATTCTGCTTTGACTGTAGAAATGATGAGTTGTTTCCTTGTAAGAAAAATCTATAAAAACTTGAAAGACCAAAAGGGGACAACCTCTGCTGTAGAGGGGGTTTGTCTGGCATGCTGTGCATGGGATGATGGCCCACTTAATTCTATACCACCTGGGCATCCCACCATATAAAGGGACATGACATCATCTACACTATTCTGTTAGCATTGTAAACAAATGGCATTGTAGATTATACTTCACAAGAGTTTAAGTACCATTCTTACCAGGATCATAATGGACTAACACCTTCTGGTACAAAATGAGGTTAAATGAAAAAATCAGGGGATGCATATTGTTGCTATTGTTTTCCACAAGCAAACTAAATATGCAGAAACCCTCCTTCTCTTGCACATGCAGATGTAGTTGTCAAGTTCATATCAGAGAAGTTTTATGGAGGCAAGGTCTGTTGATCTGGAGGAGGCAGTGTTTTGAGCACTGCACAGGCCTGGCAGCAGCCTTGGAAGTGGCACTTTTGTGGGTGCCCCGCAGGCACCTTCCCTCTCTGTCCGGGCCCTTGCCACTGGAAATCCCCCTTACCATGCATGTATCCTGACAGGCACTGAAGGAGGAGTTGAAACAAAAACTGGCAGTTCCAAATCCCTTTGCTTTCTAACACTCCTCACTGATGTGGGAGGCTGGGTGTGGCTGGGTAAGGATTCCCAGATAAATACCCAGTAACAACTGAGTTGTTATTAAGCAGGCATTCATTACTGCAGTGCTGGAGTAGTGCTGGGGATAGCTCCAACCAATCAGCAGAACACACCATCTTATATACACAAAACTATACATATTCATAAAATTTCCTGGAAGGGGCAGTCTTACGCTCATGAGATCCCAGAACTCATTTACATAGTCTGAGCATGCATAATACAGTTGGGGTTGGGTCTTTTCCTCCTCCAGTGATCATCCATAGTCTTCCTCACACTGCCTGTTAGTTGAACTCTGGGTTTCCTTGGGGTTAACTCATCCATCTATTCATCCATCCTGGGATGCTTAAAGGTCAATTTAAATTAGTTCCCTGATATTTATCATTCTCTTCTGCACTTATCTTGATGTCTTGAGACCCCATTATCAGGGGTGCTCAGGCTTAGGAGTTGTATGTTTCTCACAACTCTTCCCAATAGATGACTAAACTATGTAAGTGAGGCTAAGAAAAGAATACCAGTAAAGCTACTACATAACACAATTACAAATACCAGTGAAAAGGTATACTAATAAAATTTTTATGTATCAACCAGGAGATTACTTGGGATTCTTTCAGAGTGGAATGCTACAGACCTGGAAACATTCTGGGTAGTACTACAACTGCAAGGAAATCCTGAGGTGTTGCTGTGTCTTAGATTGGCCTTCCAGATAAAAGTAGACTGACCTTTACTGGAAACAGCTCTAGAAAAGCAATGAAGGAACTTAAGGCTCATTTAATTTCCAAAGATAACAAGTTCTGTAACTCTGCATCTCTTGGATATGCAGCAAAAAGCCACAGTGCTTTCTTCCTAATTGCAAATTGTGTAACTTAAAAAAATAATAATAATAATTCATAACCATCAGCAAACAGATCATGTTAAGAATAAATATATTATTATCTATATTATACTATACTTATACTAAAAAAAAAAAAATAAATTAAAATGTAGCAATATTCAGCACATCAAGTCAAAAGGTAATATAGCTTTCCCAGAGGTTCATAGTATCAGTGGGTAAATTTTAATTTCTGTTTCCTAGTGAGTGTTTAGATTTTGCTTGCTGGTCACTACCCTCTACTGGCATAGACATGTGCTGCACTAAATACTGTCACCTACTAGTAAGCTGTGACTTGTGTTTATCATGCAGACAGTATTGAGAGGGAGTGGAACATCTGAAAATGGAATGTAATTCTATGTGGGTTTCATTGGGTTTGTTTATATTATTTAAATTTAAAATATATTATTCAAATCAAGCTATGAATACAGTATTACAAATATTACAAATACAGTCCTGGGTTCTTTTCCTGGTTACTAAGGTGCTCTAGAATCAGCCTAGGAAGTGTTTTCCGATATTCACTTTATACTGGGACTTCTTACAAAATATCATCAGACTATACTGATTTCTTTTTTCTCATTAAAAATTTAGTGAACAAATCACACAGATGTTAGTACAAGTTTTTAAAAGAAAGCCAACAAAACATTCTGATTCTATGCAAAAAAATGTCTAAATCCACTTTAGACATTGGGAAGAGTCATCTCTGGAGGACAGAAGAGAAACTCGAACATATTGTTACAGGTACTTCAGTAGTCTTCAGAACAACAGTAGGATCCTATTGATGGAGATGAGTTTTAGGAGGGTTGGAAGGAAACATTAAGAGGTTTTCAACTTTTGTCCACAGACTCATGAACTGGCCGTTTACTAATGTCCTGCCATGGAGCACAGCTTTGATGAATTTCATGTCAACAACTGTATGAAATCAAAGTTGGATCTTCTGGATACTAGAATTACAAAGATACTGATATAGTTTAAAAGTAAGAAGTAGTTGTAAGTGCAATGGTGCAAAGTTCTCCCGGTGCCCTCATGAATCTCTACCACTTGAACTGTGATTTACAATTATCTGTTTACACAAATGTAATAGATTAAAACATACTTCACTGAAGCAGGATTTCCTTACATCATCTCAGAAAGGAGCATTAATTCAAAACTCAATTTGCTATAAGCATCTCTTACCAGGTACTCATTGGTATTGTTTCAATGTTTACCCAAAAGGGGCTTTGATTGTCTTACAGTGTTCCATAGAGACAAACTGCTGTTCTTATGTAAGGGAATAAGCAAGACCTGGTTAAAGAGTTCTGTGACACAATTGGATGAGTACCTGATTTTGTTTCTTTTGTGCTGTAGCTATAAGATACTTCAGACTGTAGAGTTGTTTACAATTAAGGAGTTACTGTAAATTGTTCATTATGTATTTTATGCAATGGAGACAATTGCATTTTACATCCTTCAGTCTTGACTCCCATTTGAATGTCAATATTCAGATTTTTGCTGTAATCAAAGCCCATGAAAAAAATCCCAGTAAATAAACTAAACATGTCATGAGACTGTAGAAATGGTAGAGAAGACCTTGTTTATAACTAGGCTTAGGGAAACACTAAATTGCTTTAAGTGTTTACAGACAAGAACTACCACAGAGTGACCATTTTGAAGTAAACACTGGTGTGAGTGCTCAGACCAAACCTTACTGTAGTGAGAAAGCAAGTATTGACATACAAATGTGTCACTTGTATGCAGATGCACAAGGTCCTTGTTTGAGAGCTGGGAGTAGGTGGCTGACGTGCCTTCAGCACCTTATGCAATTCCTTTGTGTAAGTGGACTGTTTGTGCCTGTGTTTCAAAGACGCCAATGCCACTGGAAAGGCCAGGCGGCGTTGAGCGGCTTCAGGCCCTTCGAGGGTGATGCATAACGAGTGCCAGCGTCTGAGGATGTTTCTGTAGCAGCACCGCTGGCAGACGTGTGCAGATGTGCATCCACAGAGCATGCTGTGGGATGCGAGGGTGGCACCTCAGCTGTGTCCTCCCGAGAACGGTGCTTCTCCCACCAATGTACAATAATAGCTGGAGTGGGCTGAAAGGCTGCTGCTTGTTTTACTTCACAGCCCGGCTGCATCAGACGCTCTTGCCCTTACCGAGACACGCCTGCAATTTCATGTCTCAGACACCTCTATGGAAAGAGCTCAGAAACTCTAAAAGTGCAGGCAGCTCGGGGACGGTGACTTATACCGTGTTTTCCGACGTCCCCGCTGTCCGCCCCCTCGCCCGGCACACCGCTCCTCCCGCAGCTCACTTGCCGCGGGTGCTGCAACCGGCCGCCTCCTGGCAAGTCGGCGTCAGCTGAGGCTCGGTGAGGCGGACGGGAGCAGCCCCTTCCCAGCCGCCCTGTCCTAGCAGCCCGGGCCCAGCCGGGCTCCCTCCCGACCTCCAAACGGCGGGGGCTGATAGCGGGGCGGACACCTGCGCCCTAAGGTACCGGCGCGCTGCGCGTTCCCCCTCCGCCCCACCAATGGGTTTCTCAATGGAGAGGCGTCCTTCTACAGCAGCCTCCCTACACAGCGGAGAGAACCCCACCGCGAGGCTGGAGACAGGCAAGGAGCTCTGGCGCTACGGCGCCCCGGGCCAGCGGCAGTGAAGGAGCTACTGTCCAACCTGCCACAGCGCAGGCACCGAGACCAGCAGGAGGAACCCTTTGTCTGATGTTTCCTAAGCAGTCTCCGGGCTGCGGGAGACTCAGCACCCGCACAGAGATGCTCGTTACCTCCGACTGCTGAGGAAGACGCGGCCGCCTTTCGGGCACAAACACGTAGCTCTCCCTCGCTGCTTCACACCCGCGCAGCAGTCTGCGCTATCCACACGCGTTCCAAAATCACTCCCTCTCCTTGCAGGCAGTGCTCGGGCCTCCAGGCCGGGAGGGACTGTTGCAAATACAAGGTCCCCAGCAGGTTGGAATCTCTTTCGGTGTAAGATTGCTTGTTTTCGCAGCCACCCAAACTCCCATTCATTAATTTCTGAAGCCGCCTTCATTCACTCTTTGCTGATCGCATGCAGACGTTTTTCACGTGTTAAGACGCATGACTCCGTTTTTTTTCAATCGGTTATGCGTAGGCATCGATTTAGTAATGAAACGCGCTCCACGTGTGCATAAAAATAACCCCAGTCCACCTGCCTCGGTTTCCGTCTGCAGCCGGTGCTTCAGGAGCGGGCACCCAGAAGCGCGTTAGTACGCACCGCTGCCGGCGCGCTATTTGGAGCACTCGGCCCCGAGAGAAAGCGGCTTTCGGGCAGAACGTCCCGAACAACGAATTTACAGGTGGTGGGCAGAAGCCCGCTCTCCGTCTTACACAGCACCGGGGGAGAAACGCCGCACGGACGGTGCGCGCTGGGTCCCCGCACGGGAAAGGCTGAAAGTCGCCTCAACTCGGGGAGTCAAGAAATGGAATTCACATGGCCCTTCTGAAAGGGCTCTGTTTTTCTACCTGTCTCCTTAAGTACTTAAGTGCTCCCAGTAAACCTCTTGAACGGGCGCGCTCGCGTTACATCCCCCCCACCTCTCCCGCAAACAGTGAGCGGGATCTGTGGCCGGGTGCGCCCCTTCCCTGCACGAGCATCACAGACAGAAAGACCCTCCCTCTCCCCCGCATCCTCTCCCCAATGTTCCTGAATGAGGTCCCCTCCACCGTGGAACTTCCTAGTGCAACTCCCCGCTGCTGGGGATCTTCCCGCTGGGGGTCCCTGCGCACCGCACTCTGCACGCCCATCCTCTACCCCGTGGAGGCTGGTGAGGCCGCTGCCGTCAGGCAGGCTGCGGTGCCTCCCCCAGTGACGGGGCTTGCCAGCCCTCCCTCCTCCCCGCCTGCCCCCCCGCTCGACTCACGCGTCCTCACTGCTCAGTGGTCCGCCGGCTGGGTTACGCAGCAGCCGCCGCCAGCGCTGACAGCACTTCGCAGAAGGGATTGCCCGAGCGCTCCCGGAACGTCTCCGGAGGCGCGGCGGCACCGCTTGTTCGGCTCACCGGGGAGCTGGCCCAGAACCGGGAGCCGCGGATAGAACCCAAGAAGGGCTGAAAACTGTGGAGCAGAAAAATACCTAGAATAATACTAATACTACTAATAAAAGAGTGTTGGCCAAGAAAAGGAGGTCGCGGGGGGAAGCAGAAGGCGAGAAGGAGCACCTCCAAGAGAGGGGCCGGACAAGAGCCAGAGGCGGCACCTCAGCGGGGCTGCCGCCAGCTCTCAGGGCCCCGGGACGGCCGTCGGCATGGGGCGGCGGCGGGGCATGGTCCCCGGGGGGGCTCCCGCGTCCTGAGCCGCCCCAGCCGCCCGCACCATGGAGGCCGCCACCGCCGGACTCG
>JANHGL010009688.1:0-12702 GCA_024611195.1 Ceyx melanurus | reverse complement strand
ATGGGGCAGTGGTGCCCTGGCACTGCTGGGGGATGCTCTGAAAGGTCTCTCCCACCCCAAATGAATCTTTGCATCCCTTGCCACACATCCTCACGTGTGAGCTCCCCAGGGCAGGGAAAACCACAGCACAAAAGCAGCTTTCTTCTGAAAGTGAGCATGTCCCAGGACACTGGGCACCACCTGGCTCTGAGGAGAAAGCTCAAAGGAGGGTTTATTCTCCCATGGAGACAGAGGGAGCCCTGGTGGCAGCCGAGCTGGGGCCAGCAGGAGCCAGGGGACGTGGCAGGGGTGGCTGTGGTTCATCCTCCCTTTGTCATAGGGAGAAGCTACAGATTTAGCTCCTGCTAATTGCAGCTCCTCACAGCCCTTTTTTCCTTCTGCAGGGGTGGCTCCCAGCCACAGCCAAGAGGGACTTAAGGAGGTTTATGGCTAAGGCTGGGGGATGTGGTGATGGACCCGCCGTGGCTGCAGGAGGTGGTGGCCCAGCTCATACTCACATCCAAGTACTCATCCAGGCCCAGCTTGGTGAACTCATACTGCAGGTGGACCCTGAAGTTCATGTCCTCCACTGAGTGGACCACGATGTTGATGAACTGCATGCAGGCCACCTGCAAGGACAAGCACCCTGGGTGAGATGAGCAACAGCACAGCCCTGGCTGCCCCACACCCCCCACTAACCCCTCAGAGGCTTCAGCACAGGGTCCAACACATTTCCCTGAGGAGAAACTGCTCCAAAATACCTCTGGAGCTTGTCTGAGTCAGAATTGAGGCTTCCAGAAGTGAAGTCATGTCTGCTGAGTCTACCTTGGCCACGGGGCCAGGCGAGCTGAGCTGGGCCCCAAGGGGCCTCCAGAGCCATTTCACAAGCAGAGCCCTCAGATGAGGGAGTGGGACCTTCAGAGAAGGCTGCTCTGTGGTCTGAAGAGTCCTTTCCAAGGCTGTGGCTGCTGATCATAGCAGTTGGCACCCGAAAGTGTCCAAGCACAGAGAGGGAAAGGGAAAAAATTCCTTCCAGCAGCAGCTGAGGGGGAATCCTCCTGCTGAGTGCTGGGAATTGGGCTGAAAACACTCCCCAGTGTCTCCCCTTGGCTTCAATGGCCAAATCCTGCTCTGCCCGAGTGCCCCAGCACCCTGCCAGCTCCCAGCTGCCACCCTCAGAGGAGGTTTGACTGGTTCTTGACGGGTTTTTTTCCAAGGCACAACCAGCAAGGAGTGCAGCAGGGTGGGCACCCAGCTCCTCAGCATGGCTGGGAAGTTATCTCAGGATAACAACCAACCTGAGAGATGATAAATCAAAGCAACCTGATTTGACCTGCAGGACAGGTCCCCAGGGTCACCCCAGGGAAGGCAGAACCCAAGGCTGCTCTCTGCATCACCAGTTTGCTCCAGGAACCTGGCCAGTGCTCTGCCATCTGCTGCAGGGCCAGGGGGATAACTGGAGGGCAGGCATCTGCTGCATGGTGACCTTGGACCACAGGTCCAGCCAGGGTGCCCCCAGGCTGCTCCTCCCAGCCAGAGCTGCCATAAACACTTTCCTGGCCAGCTCAGGACACAACAAACTGTTTAATTTAACCAAAATGGTTAAGCAGAGATCAGTTAAAAGCTTTCAGTGACATGTTCCCATGAGCAGCTTTAACCCCTCTGTTTCCAAGACGACTTTAACCCCACGTAGTGCAGAGTTGTGAGACTGGAAACAGGGATAACCTCGTGGGAAAGAGGAAGGGCAATGGTCTGAAGAATCATCCAGAAGCTCCTGTGATGCCTCAGCCCAACATCTCACAGCATCCAGCTCTTGACCAACCTGATCCACACAGCTGGGAAGGAAAGCACCTCTGCAGGAAGGACTTTGGAGTGCTGGAGGACAACAGGTTGACCATGAGCCAGCTCTGTGCTCTAGAGGCCAAGAAGGCCAATGGTCTCCTGGGGGGCAAGAGGATGGGGCCAGACTCTGGGCAGTGCTGCCAGGAACAGGACAAGGGGCACCAAGTGGCACCCAGGAGGAGAAAGTTCTTTGGTGTGAGGGTGTCAGAGCCTGTGCCAGGCTGCCCAGAGAGGGTGTGGAGTCTCCTTCTCTGCAGAGATTCCAACCCCCCTGGACACTGCACTGCTGGGCCCTGCTCTGGGTGCCCCTGGCTGGAGCAGGGGGGTGGCACCAGAGCATCCCCAGAGGTCCAACCCCCACCATGCTGGGATTCTGTGAAACAGAACTTGAGGTTTGAGTCTTTGCAGGACCCTTTCCAGCTGCTGTGGCCAAGCCTGGCTCCTCCTGGAGCTGGTACTGGCCTTTGCCAGCTGACCCCTGCTGCTCACCTCACCCAGAGCCAAATTCCTCCATTTCAAAAGTGCTTTTGTTGAACTTGCTTTGACTCTCCAAACCGTTAGGGCCAAATTCTCATTTCCTTTCTCAGATCCTTACATACACAACAAAGGAATTTGTCAAGTCAAAGAAAGCTAATCTAAGAAAAGTTGCTTTTTAGAACAAAGTGAGACAATGTCAACAACAGGAACCTTCTCTCAAACACTTCTGCCTTTCTGCAGCACTTTCCTCCCCTCCCATCCATGTGATGAACCCCAGCCCCTCCCTGCTGCAGCTGCCCAGACACAGCTCTGCACCCAGGGCAGTGTGATCCAGGTCCTGCAGGAACAGCCCTTTGTCTGCCCTCAGCTGCTGCAACTCCTTCAATTACTGACCCACAGAACCCTTCAGGTTGGAAATGACCTTCAGGATCATCAGATCCAACCATCTGCTAATGAGGAGCACCAAACCATGGCCTGAAGTGACACATCTGGCTGTCACCATTTCCTATCTTCACTAAAAGATGGGTTTTTTTTCCTTAAAGGGTGTTTTTTTTCCTTAAAGGCTGCAGCCACTGTCTTGCTCCCAGGCTGACTGAGCTGGGCTACTCCTCAAATGCTGTGAGCACAGAAAAAATGGCCACGGGTTGGGTGCTGAGGAGTCAGGGATGTTTTCCCAGGCTGATGTGGATGTAGATCTGGGCTTATTTAAGTGCACTGTCACCATGCCCTCCCTGTGCTAAGGAACAAACCAACCCTGCTGTGTCAGGGAGCTTCTGACAGCAGCTTCCTCACTGGAGTAAAACTGCAAGCATCACTGTAACTTCATGATTTTTTTGGTTTAAAATACAAACAAGAGGCCATCCTAGCTCAGTCCCACCACCTCCTTCTCACTCTGCTGTCCCCCCCAGGCTGTGACCCTGCTCTGGGGCTCTGAGCCACCCACACCAGAGCGCTCAAAGCCTGCAGCAGACACCACGCTGGGTGATTCCACACCCAAGCCCCGGCACAAAGAGGTTTTTTTTCAACACAGAGCTCAGCACTAAAGCAGCACCCAGTGGCACAGGCTGGGCAGCATGGGCAGGTGGGAAGCCCTGCTCTGCTCTCACCTCCAGACAGGATCCCATCAGGTCCGTGGCACGGGGCAGGGGTGCGCTGACCACGCATGTTCAGGGGCTGAACATTTCTGACTCTCCTGACATGAACACTCACCAGGGACTTCAAAGAGAGAGACAGAGAGCATTGCTGACACAGGGCCCCCGTGCCCTCCCCGTGCTGCCAAGGTGCAAGCTGGCACTGGTGTGTGCTGCTGCCAGCCAGAGCTTCCCCCTCCCTCAGCGCCGCTCCCTCCTGGTGCTCCGTGGTGGGGGGGGGGGGGGGGGGGGGTGGATTTTGCAGCATCTCTTGGCTTTGCTTTATCCTCTAAGGAGTTTCTTGATGGGGCAGGACCATTGACCCCTCCTGTGACCTGGTGGCCTTGGCTTCCCCAGGGCCACCCCCAGCCCTCTCGCACCCTGGGTTGGTGCCACACTCCTCTCCCCACAGATGGCCATGCTGCTGAAGCTCCAGGAAGCCGCCAACTACATCGAATCTCCCGACCGGGAGACCATGGTGGATCCCGACCTGCAGTCGACTCTGTGAGGCCCGGAGCTGCTGGCCCAGGCCGAGGGGAGCTGCCTCTTCCCGCCAGGCTGCTCTTCTTTCCCCTTGTCACTCCGGAGCCGTGGGGCTGGCGAGCGAGCCGAGAGGAACTGGGGCTCTGGCGCATCCCAGCAGAGAGTGGGGAAGCTCGGCTTGTCTTGGGGAGAGCGCAAGGTGCTGTCTCCCCTCCCCAACCCTGGGGGTAGGAGAATCCTGGTTGCTCTTGGGGTTTTTGTGGGGGTTTGTTTTTGGTTTTTTTTCCTGTCTCTATTGCAAACTCTCGGCCTCTGGGGCCAGGGCGACCGATGTAGCTGAGCCCCTATTCCTGGGAGCCGCAGGAAGGCCCCTGTGTGGGGCAGGGACCCCGTGGGAGCCACCTGGGCCAGAGCTGGGGGCTGCAGGACAGGAGCGTGAGCACCAGGGTGTCTGGATCCCTCCCCATGCATCCCAGGGCAGGTGACGAGGGAGCAGGTGCTGCGGGAAGCAACCACCTGGCAAAGGCCGAGAAGGAGCGCGGCTCATGCCCCTGGCTTTGTACCTTCCCTGTTCCACCTGCACAGCAGCCACTGCAACCAGGATGGCCCGATAAACCCCACTTGGTTATTTTATTTGGTTTCCCCCTCCCCACTTCCCCTCTTCCTTTGGCCGAGTCCAGACTTCACTTTGGTCCCTTTTTTGATCTGGTTCTTGGGCTCTCCTGGCTTGGAGCCCATGGCCCGGTGCCCACCTCTTCCCTGTAAGCAGCTCCTTTTCCCTTTGGTTTCTTTTGCAGCTGTTGGTTTCACCACTCAAACCACCTCAGTTACAAAACTGGTGCTCACTGGACCAACTCCAGTCCCTGAACCCACCTCCTGGGGCCTCACAGCTTGGCTGAGATGGGATAGGGCAGCTGGTGGCAGTGGGATGCTATCAGAGTGGGATGCTTCCCCTCTGCCTGGTGGCTCCCCCCTCCCCAAAAGCACAAGGCAGAATGTGGCCTTGGGACTGGGGTCTCCCACCACATCAGGGTACAAGGTCTGGGCCCAGGGTGGGTGCTGCTGCCCTAACCCTAGGTAGCTGGCCTCCTGGCAGTGGAGGACACAATCAGCCCCATGTGCCCTGGATGCTGCCAGTCCTGGGGGTGCAGGTTGGTGAGATGTGCCTAGGCCCCATCCAGTGGTTGGACCTGTGCTGCTGGCTCCCCAGCGTTCTCTGCCAACCTGTGCCCTCCCACCTGGCACGGTCACACTGTGCCCCGTATTGGTGCTCTGGGGATACCCAGGGCTGCTGTGTGTCCTCTCAGCCCTACTGTGCAATGTCACAGACAAGGCTCCTGGCACGGAGGGGATCAGCCCCGGTGCTGCCGCGGTGCCTTAAGCCCTGGCTTTGCAGGATTGGGGCACCCAGGGTTGGGGCTGGTGCTGTCACAGCCAGCTCCGGCCCCGGTGTCTCCCAGCTGTCACAAGTTGTCTGGGCTGGGCTGGAGGTGCTGGCACTGGCCTGAGTTACAGCTGAGCTGGGGCTACAGCCTGTCCCCAAGTGTGGCTCCAGCATGCTCTGCTGGGCCACTACCTCCTCCAGGACCAGCTGAGGCTGCCCTGCTCTTCTCCACTGCCACCCAGCTCAGCTCTCTCCTCTCATCTGGGGCCCTGCAGAGCCTTGTTCGGGAGAGGTGACCCCCAGGACCAGCTCTGCCAATCCCATCCTCTCCCCAAGCCCTGCCTGGGCTGGGGCCTGGGCAGCCTCATCACTGCTGCGTGGTGCCTGGTGTGGCCTTCAGGGACACCTCCCAACCCTCCCAACCTGGTACCTCCTCCGAAGTGGGAGGCAGCTGCCACCTCTGCCCTTGGTGCTGTCAGCCGGGGTGTTCTTGCCTTGCCGCCTGGCACATCCCAGCTGCGGCGCTCGCCCCGTGGTGCTCACTTGTCTGTCCCAATGCCTCCCGCCGTCCTCCGCTGCCACCCCAGGGCTGGCCAGCCCAGTCCGCTCGCACAGGGACATCCCTGCCCACACTGGCTCGGGTCGGCCCTTCGCCCTCTCTCTGTGGTGCCATCGTTGGCTGAGGACTCACTGTAAATAGATCTGTAGTCGATCGCCCTGCGTGAGTTGGTGGGGCCTGGCCCTGCGTCTCTTCTCCTTCCTTATTTTATTTTTATTTTATTTTGTACTCTGTGATGACTGTGCTGTGCTGACTTCTTTTCTGATTGTATGAGACACTGGCTCAGCAGCCGCTCGAGGCCAGCTCTGGGGACCCGGCTCCTCTTGCCCTACTCGGGGCTCCGGTGCCCAGGGCAGGAAGCGGAATGATGCACCTTTGGTGGCTGCCCTGTGCCCGGGTCAGGCTGTGCCCCTGAGGAGTCCTTCACCTCATCCCCAGCCTTGCCCTTGTCTTTTTTTCTCTTGACACCCCCAGGGAGCCACCACAATGTTGACCAAACTGTCCCTGTCACCTCTTGCCTGGGTCTGCGCTGCCGGGCGTCCTGCCCCAGTTGCCGGTGGCACCTTGTGGTGTAAACCAGGAGGAATCCCTTTGGGTAATGAGAAGGGTGAGGGCCATACCAGCAGGTGTGCCCTGGGCTGGGGGGTGTCTGGGGGGCTTTCACTGGCCTTACCCCACTGGAGGGCTCCTCCTGCCTTACACCACCCACCCCATGTCCCCGAGTGTGGCATCTGCCTGAGGGTACCCCAGGGATGCCCCTGTCTGTGGGCTAAGTCCCTTTGTCCTCAGGGGGATGGGACCAAGGATTGCACTCACTTATGCCCCTGCCCCCCCCAGGGTACCTGTAACTCCCCAAGGTGCCTGTCACCCCTTAAGGGTGTCTGTTATTCCATAGGACCAGTCACCCCCAAGGGTACCTGCTTCCCCCAAGGCTACCTAACACCTCAGGGTGCCTATTGCCCCCAAAGGTGGCCCTTGGGAGCACCTGGAACCCTCCCAAGGGGCTGGAGCTGGGAGATGCCAGCGCCTCACCCTCCTGCCTCCTTGAGCTGCTGCTGCTGCCCAGTGGCCCAAACCTTACAATTTTAGCTTTTTTCTATTCAAAAACAAAAACAACCTTTTTTTAATTAAAGGGCAAAATGGACAAATTCCTGTTTTAGATGATCTGTGTAATTGACTGGGTTTTGTGTTTCTTATCTGCATGGTATTCCTGCCGAGGGGTTTTATAGCACTTTTTAAATTTCTCTTTAAGATTTTGGTCCAGATTTCTACTGCTGTCGCCTGTCTGTCTTTGCTTTTTCCGTGCATCCTCCCAAGTTTGTAAACTCGTTCCATTTTCTACCTGATGTTGAGACCCAACCCCACGTTGTACATAGCTGCGGGAACAATCATAGGGAACAAACACCATCTGGACTCTCCATGATTAGTTGTTTTTACTTACAAGAAAATTGAAAAGAAATATAAAAGGAAGCCAGGAAAAGGCTTGAGGATATTCCAAAAGACAGAAACAAATCCAGCCCTGCACCAAGTGAGCTCCTGCTGCCCACACTGCCCGCACCAACCGGCATGTCTCTTCTCGGTCGTCTGTCTAACACCATTGGATTCAATAAAGTTATCTCCTGTACATCCTGCCTGCTGGGCCTGTGTCCCGGGTGCCAGGGGAGCTGGGGGAGGACAGTTCTGCCTGTGCCACTGCACATGCCCTCCTGTCCTCTGCAGGCACCCACCGCTAAATCTGGGGAGTGTGAGTGGTTTATAGAAACTCTCCTGGTTGGGAATCTTGTCTGAGCACCTGCTCTAGTTGCAGAGGTCGCTGCTCCTGCAGGGGAGTTGGAACAAGAGGAGCTTTAAAGGTCCCTTCCAACCAAAACTGTTTTATGCTGGGAACAGCTGTAGCAGCTGGGGACCCCTTTGCTGTGATCCTGTTAAATCTGGATTGTGCTGAAATGCTCCTGGTTTGAAATGCTGGTGGGTCTGTGTGATGCTCACAGCAGGGACACCTCTCCTGGAGAGACAGTGTCCCTGGAGTGTGCAAGGGGGAGTGGGGAGCTCGGGGCAAGTGGGCATCCCCTGGGTCCCTCTCACCTCACCAAGGCTAGTCACCATCTCCCCTTTGAAAGGGACACGGTGGTGACAGTTGCCACCCCACAGAGTATCTGGTCAGGGGATGGGTCCCTGGAGTGCTGGCAGGGTGCTGAGCTCTGCCCGGGACGGGGGGTGAGGATGCGGCTACAGATCCCGGCCGAGGAGAAGGGGGATCCCCGGGGAGCCTCGGAAGTTGTTCTCCGCTTGGGAGAGCGACGCTGGAGCCCAGACAGATGCTCCAGGAGCCGCTAATTAATCACGGGCTGGTGATGAGCTGTCAGAGTCTGCAGTGCCAAAGGTGAGGCCAGGAGAGGGCACTTCCCATCGGCTCCGTGCCAGGGGAGTTCACATAAGTTCATTACCAGTGGGCACAATCCTGAACTTGGGAGAGTGGGGCTGGTTTGGGGGAGCCATGGTCCCTCACCCGCAGGGATGTGTCACAGACGTGTCTCTCAGCCTGTGCTCACTCGGTGGCCCTGTGCAGGCAGCAGAGCAGCAGAAGGGTCCCACGCTGGACCCCTACGTGTGGTGGCCCCACCGGGATTTCCAACCTGCCAGCAACGACGCAGAGCCAGTCGGTGCCCAGGCGCGGGGCAGGGAGGGCTGAGGGACCCTGTGGGGACGAGGTGACGCTTCCATTTCAGCTGGACACCTGCGTCTAGGAAAACTCAGCTGCGTGGTTCGAGGGTGACAGGTAGGAGGGGCCCCATTGGTTAAGGAAACAGCACCCATGGGCGCAGCTCTGTGGCAGGGATGTGGCCCCTCACAGGGACCCTTCCTCTGCTTTCAGCATCTGGTGGGAGCTTGAGGGTGTCTCTGTGGGGTGGGGTGGCTGGTGCAGGTCTGGGAGGACAGGGAGCTGCAGAGCACCCCACCCTCATGCAGGGCACAGGGACCCCAGGAGCACCTGGACACGTTGATTACAGTCACTGTGTCCCTACATCCGCACCTGCTGGGTACTGCAGGGGGATGAATTGATGCTGATGTGCCTTCAGACACAACATCCCCCGGGGTTACAGCACCCAGTGCAGGTGCAGATAGAGCACCATCCAGCAAGCACCTCCTAAGGTGACCCATGGTCTTTGTACCAACAGCAACCCCCTCCCCAGGAAACCACTGCTCTCTTTCATAGACTCACAGGCTGGCTTAGGTGGGAAGGCACCTTCAAAGCCCATCTCACCAAAAACCCCTCTGCAGGGAGCAGGGATATCTGCAACTAGAGCAGGTTGCTCAGAGCCCCAGCAAACCTACCCTGGGATGGTGCCAGGGATGAGGCATCCATAGCAACTCTTGGCAACCTGTTCAGCATGTGTACCCTCATTGTACAACATTTCTTCCCTATGTTCACTCTAAACCCACATTCTGCCAGGTTAAAACCCTCGCCTTTGTCTTGTCATGATAGGCCTTGATAAAAAGTCCCTTTCTTTTTCTGACAGACCCTTGAAGCCCTGACAGCCCCAGAAGGTCTCCCCAGAGCCTTCTCCTCTGCAGGCTGAACCCCCACCCAGCTCTCCCAGCCTGTCCTAGCAGAGGGTTGCAGCCCTCCCATCATTGTTGGAGCTCCTCTGGCCCTGCTCCAACAGCTCCCTGGCTCTGCTGTGCTGAGGATCCAGAGCTGGACCCAGCCTTGCAGGGGGGTCTCCCCAGAGCTCTGGGAGTGGTTTCCACTTGGTCATTAGGCCGTTGATTGTCATTCTTTGGCTGGGGCCATCCAGTCATTTCCTTACCCATTTAATGGTCTATTCATCGAACCTATAGCTCCAGTTTAGAGGCAATCCCACTTTTGGGGGTGTGGGTGAGGTATCGCTACCATACCGCAGCCAGGGACGTGCACCACAGAGGGCACATGGGTACTTGGGGTGTGTGGTGGATGTGGCTGACACAGTTTCCAGCTGAGCTGGGCTCTGGGCACTCGCTCTCAGATCCAGGCGCTATCTCTCCTGGCAGTGGTGCGTGTGGACCTCTCAGCCCAGCCTTCCCTGCCCTCTGGCATGACAGGGCTGGGCAGTGCCCACCACCACCTCCAGCTGGAGCAGACTGTTGTGTGACCAAGCACGAACACTTGGTGGGGACACCAGTCCCATCAAGAGTGCTTCTGTCTGGGGTGGGTTTGGGGTGAGCCCCCAGGACTCACTAAGCCTGTCATGTCCTGGTGTGTTTCAGGTGTCCCAGCTGCAGTGCTGGGACCCAGGCACCCTTGGTGTGGATGTGAAGAACCCCTGGCTGGAGTGGGTTTGGGGTGAGCCCCAGGATGCCTGTGCCTGGCCTATCTGTGGGGAGGAATGGGTGACCCAGGATCTACTTCCCCACTTGAGATCCCCCACTGATGGGGACAGGGAACCCACAGTGAGGGCAAATCAGCCACCACCACAGCATTCTGCTCCTCACTTGAACCCCATCAGGTTTTTCTTCCTCTTTAGATCCCACATTCAAAGCTGGGTTCACAGGAGCCCTCTGGACCTGAGGGTGACAGGGTGGGAGTGCCACCATCCCCCCTCGCCTCCAGCCCTGCTCTCCTGTGTCTGTGGCAGGGACCAGTTGGGGGTGGCAGGTCTCTGTGGTGGGGGTGGTGGTGGCAAGTCTGGGTGACCAGTGTGAGGTCATCTGGGCAAGGTCATTGGTGAGAGGTGACCAGTAAGAACTAACTGGTGGGAGGTGACTGGTATGAACAAACCAGCCCAGTGTGAGGTGATCAGTGTAAGGTGGCAGGTATGAGATGATTGATAAGGGTGGACTGGTGTGAGATGACCAGTGTGAGATGCTGGGTGTGAGGTGACTGGTGTCAGGTGGCAAGTCTGAGGTGACCAGTGTCAGGTGACCGGTGTGAGGTGATCCGTTTGAGGTGGCTGGTCCGAGGTCACTGATGAGGGATGATCTGTTTGAGGTGACCTGTGCGAGGTGGCAGGTCTGGGGTCACCCCAGTGAAGGGTGCCCAATGTGAGTGATCGATAAGGGATGACTGGAGTGAGGTGATTAGAATGAGGTAACCAGAAGCAGGTGTGAGATGATCGATAAGGAGTGACCAGTGTAAGGTCACGCCGAAGAGGGGTGACTGGTGTGAGGTTACTGGTGTGAGGTGACCAGTGTGAGGTGGCCGGTGTGAGGTGGCCGATAAGGGGTGATTTGTTTGAGGCGACCGGAGTGAGGTGCCAGGTGTGAGGTGAGCAGTGTGAAGTGATCAACAAGGGGTGACCAGTGTGAGGTCACCCAAACGAGGGGTAATGGGTGTGAGGTGGCCGGAGTGAGTTGGCGGGGTTCGAGGTCATCCCGTTGCCCGGCGCGAGGAGAACCCTCCGACGGGCGGGGCCGCACCCGCACGAGCCTCGGGCAGCCCCGGCTCCCCCGCACCGGGGGAGGGGACCCAGACCGGTGGGCGTGGCCGTGGGCGGGTCCTCCTGGCGGTGGGCGGGTCTGTGCGGAGCCGCCGCACGCGAGCCCGAAGGGGCCGGGGCTGCCGCAGCGCCCTCACCGGTCCCGCTGCTCCGCCCGCTCCGCCCGTTCGCTCCGCACCGCCCCGCACCGCCCGGTCACTCCGCTCCCGCCGCCGCTTCGCCGGTAAGTGCCCGGCCCGCACTCTCGGCGAAGTTTCTCCGCGGTGCCGCAGCGGTGCGGGCTCTGCGGGACAAGGCAGCCGCGTTCCCGCCGAGTCCGTCCCGGAGCCGTTCCCGGGGCCGCTGACCGAGGTGCGGTTGTTCCCGGGTGGGGTGGGCGCAGACTGATCGGCCGGTATCGATTTCCCCGCCGTGTCCCGGTGCCGGGAGCAGGGGAGGGTACCGGCGCTGGCCGCGGCTCCCGGGGCACGGTTTCCAGCTCCGCCCGGCGCCCCGGGGCTGCCCGTGGGGTGCTGCTCCCCGAAGGGAACAGAGACTGCTGGGGTGGAGATGGTGCGGCCGCTGGTGCAGGGACTGTGAAGCTGCCAGGGACCCCCTTCTGAGGCGTGGGAACCCCCACCAAGGCCGTGGAACCACCCCCGGGGGTGATGCAGAGCGAAGCCACCGGGTCAAAGTTGCCCTCCAAAACAAAAAGATGCTCCAGCTCCGCATCCGTGCGTGTGCCTGACGGTGGGTGCCCTTGGGGTTCTGGCCCGGGAGGTGCTCGAGGGTGCAGGGCTGTCCCCCTGTTCCACTGCGGGGAACCCACCCCCGTGCTGGAAACCAGTGGAAGCAGCGTGGTTCCTACCGTGGGCGACCGCAGACCCCCCCCTGCACCGGCGGCTTCTCCGTAGCGGCCTGGCTGTGAGCCAGCTCTAGCCAGTCCCTTCTCCAGACCGAATTTCCCCGCCGTGGCTGCCGCAAGCCCCGGGATCCTCCCTCACTCCTCGCCTTCTCTGAATCCGTCAGGGTGTAGAGTCGAGGAGGGGCTCACATCGGAGCCGGGGGCGGCAGCCGCGGGGTGCCGCAGCCGGTGCACCCACCGCTGCACCGGAGCTGTGCCCAGCACCCCGCTGGTCCCCTGCAGCCTACTTCTAAAGAGGGGTGAGAGAGATCCCGACAGAGCGGCTCAGGGGACAGGCGATACTGCAAGGTGACTGTGGCATGAGGAGGCGGGACACGCACATACACACACACGCGCGTTTGTGTCACGCATCGCTTTGTGGTCCCCAACTCTGTGCGTATCCCTGCACCGGGCGCTCCTCGGTGCAGCGCTCTCGTGTCCTCCAGGTGAGAGTGGCTGGGGCAGCGGGTGCCACGGGTATGTCACCCTCTGCGGGGTGTTCCTTAAGCAAAACTCCCCCCTGCGCCGTGGCGGCTGCAGGGTGCTGA
>JANHGL010009687.1:4212-23818 GCA_024611195.1 Ceyx melanurus | reverse complement strand
CATCCAGCCTGGCCTGAGAAACTGCCAAGGATGGGGCTGCCCCCACCTCTCTGGGCACCCTGGGCCAGGCTCTCAGCCCCTCCTGGGGAAGAAGAAATTCTTCCTGATGGCTGAGCTGAATCCCCCCAGCTCTAGTTTGGATCCATCCCCTCCAGTCCTGTCCCTGCCCCACAGCTGAAAAAGTCCCTCCCCAGCTTTCCTGGAGCCCCTGCAGATCCTGGAAGGCACCAGAAGGTCTCCCTGGAGCTTCTCTTCTCCAGCCTGAACACCCCCAACTCTCCCAGCCTATCGTCATAATTCTCTCAGTCTGTCTTCATCTAAATACTGAAGTCCAAGTTGATGAAGCAAGGGATGCTTTGCTACATCTGCTGCAACACAGGAGATTCCATCTAAATATGAGGAAAAACATTTACTGTGAAGGTGACAGAGCCTTGAACCGGCTGCCCAGAGAGGTTGTGGAGTCTCCTTCTCTGGAGATACTCAAAACAAAGCAACAAACCAACTTTTACTGGTTTGGTCCCAGCAAGCTGGAGTGAGCCCATGCAGAGCTCTGGATGAAATCTGTCTCTGCAGCCAGGAGCAGACTGGATGTGCAGCTGGGGCTGGAAATGCAGCAACTGGGATGGAGCAGCCCTGCGTGGTGTGAAAGTTCCCCCAAGGGGGAAACAGCCCATTGCAGTGTTACTGGGGGAGCTGTGGGAGGCTGGGGGCTGCTCCACACACACTGGCTGAGAGTCCTCGTGGGCCCGTTACCCTATCCAGTGTCTGGCTGCATCTGTACAATTCCTCACAGACCCTGAGCGACTGCACCTGCTCACACCAGTGGCTCCGGGGGAGGAGGGAGGAAGGGGAGACCCCAAAGAAAAGCATGAACCATTTTTACATCACGCCCTAAATCTTATTTCTAGCTGGAATGAGAGAAGGTGGAGTTGGGTGGGAAGTTGGGCTTGTGAGAAAATAATGTGCTCGTAGAAAGTGCACGTGCTGGGGGGGTATTGTCCATACTAAATTATTTGAGTTTAAAAGTTCCTGTGAGAGCAGACAGCAGTTCCACTGCCTCACTCAGGTGTCATCAGTTCATGTCCATACTCCCCAGGGGTGTGTGTCCCAAGAGCTGGAACACATTCACATCAACATCAGTTCTTCCCACCTCCCTGTCAGTGCTTTGGCTGGTTGTCCAGGGGTGTTGATGGCCACGACTCTGGACTTGTTTCTAAACTCTTTTATACATGCTGTGATCAACCTGACAGGGGGAGAGAAACTGAGGTGAAAAGACTGCTCACAGGAACTGTGGTGAATAATACATCAACAGCTTGCTGCTTAGTTTTGCTGCATGAGGGGCATTCAGGATGATTTTCTACCTGCCCTGGCAGAAAGGGCCTGTCATGTTGGCCCAGTCAATTCCTGCTACTGTGGTTGACTTAATCCTTATTTATTAAACACTAGGTAAATGCTTTCTTAATATGAATAACTTACAGTCTAAAGCAAAATAGTTGTTTCATTTAAATTGGCTGCTTTTTTTGGTACCTCATTTGTCTTTACAGTAGAGTACTATTGCTGCAAAAATCATCTGTATGAAGCAGAGGAAACCAGTCACTAGGTCTTTATTTAAAGTTTGTGGATATACTGCAGACCCCAAAACTTCCACTGGTGTTTATTTCTGTATTTGTGGGGTTTTAAAACTCTTAAGTGGTATTACATGTAGGCAGCAATGACATGCTGATCTGGGTAGAAAAGGCTGATGGAAAATGTATGAAGTATGAAGAATTAGAAGTCATTCAGTATTTTACAGTGTGATAAAGTTATAGGTGGCAACAGCTGTCAAATCATCTAATTTGGCTGTGAAAAATGACTTTGAATGATGTAGAAATTTTCCATGGTGTGCTGACAGAGGTAATTTGGTTTGATTTCTAAGACTTATGCTGTGTCTCTTACTCAGCTTGTGGTGGGAAGCAAAGCAGGAAGGAGCAAAGAAAAAAACCCTGAAGTCACAGGATTGAAACTGGGTACACACTGACCCAGGGAACAATCTTTGCAAAGAAATAAGTAATCTGATGTCCCAGGAGATAATGAGCAGGTACTAGTAACGTAAGGGAGAAAAGCACCCTGTATTGTATTATATAATAATACAATAATAATAATAATAATAATAATAATAATAATAATAATAATTGAATAATAATAATTGAATATATTGAATAATTCCTCCCATCTCACACTGGAGTGGACCTGCCACTGACAGCACAAAAGAACAAGGCCCTCCAAATGTTCAGGAAGCTTTTGGGGCAAACAAAGGAGGATCACAGAATGTGTCCAGCTGTAGGTTTAGGGTTTTTTTTGGCTATTAAGAACATGTCCATCTTTAGGCTTCATAGAGTGACAGGAAGATTAGGATGAAATTCTGGATTTTTGTGAATTATATTCACTCCATCTCTGTTCCTTTTTTTTTTCTTGAGGTGATATAGAGTCTTCTAAGTAGAAAATGAAAACAAAAAAATATACTTGTATAAATCTTGCAGTTGGAAAAGACCTTTAAGATTGAGTGCAGTTGTTAACCCAGCACTGTTCACAACTAAACCATCTCCCTCAGCCACACCTACACACATTTAAATACCTTCAGGGTATTTGAGTGGGTTGGGTTTTTTTAAGTTATACTAGATAATTTTTGGGGGAAAATAAATCAATCCAATGAAATAATAACAACAGCAACAACAACAACAACAACAATAATAATAATATAATAATAATAATACAGGAGGTGTGTTCCTTTCCATATGTCTAATGGAAGATATCTACCTGGTTTGAAGTGATAAATAATAAAGCCTGAAAGGTTTTGCAAACTAGCACTGTGTGATTCCCTTTTTGGAGATGAATTCCTCCTGAAGTTGAAGGAATTGGATAACTTGGTGTTTCCTAGTCTTTTCTACTCCAGTCAGGGGGGTATTTCAGCAGCAGTGGGTGATCATGCAGTTGGGTTTGATCAGTCTGTATGTTGGTTTGGTTTTTATTTCTTAGTTTTGTACCACTGTTTCCCAGTTTTTCTTCCTCTGTTGTCACTACTGGAGAGCTGGCACAGAACTATAAAATCTTCCTCTAAGACAAAGTTGTGCATTTGTGGCAAAATCACATTTCTGATGTCATTTATGGCTAAGAAAAATGATTCCATTAGAGGACAAAATTGGTGCTGCTGTATAAAACTGTTGGATCTGACTGGCACACAAGATCACTTGCTGTTTACATAGGAAACTTTATTTTAGAATAGAAAAAAATATGTTTTTTCACATCAAAGTTGTGAGAAGAGCAAATACAGGAAAAACCAGGTTTGAATTCCAGAGGTAAAATGCTTACCTGTGCTTCATTGATTAATATGTTTGTCTATTTGGGCAAATTTTCCCTGAGTTTCCAGTGGATGCAGGGAAACAAATGGAGTATTTGTACAGCACACAGCAGCATGGCAAAGAAATACACTAGAAATACACTAGAAATAGCTGATAAAATGAACTGCAGCCTTGTAATCAAAAAAGCACAATACTGTGTTGGGGAAAAAAAAGGTTCTTTTGTTTCAGGAGGCCTATGTGGCTTTGCTTCTGCTTTATAAAAGGCAAATACAGGGTCAAAGTCATTAATTTGATTATTTCTTCTTCAAGTCATCTTTTTCTCCCATTTGGGGAGGGTGGCCAAGGCAGTAAAATGCAGTGTGTGTGAAGTGACTGGAATATGAATCTAGGGCTGGTTGGCTAAATCCAGCCAAGCATTGAGCAGAAATAGCCAGAAATATTGGTTAATTCTTGGGGAAGGGTGGATTGATTGTCCTGCTGAGCTTCCCAGGGCTGTGTTGTGATGAGTGGCTGCCTGAAATCCCTTCAGCTTGTGGTTAGCTGGGAAAACCTTCCTGCAGTGATGTGACAGAAGGAAATCCATGTTCTGACTCTTGCAACACCTAGTACATGGCTGTGACAAATTGCCTGGGAAGAAGGGCAATTTAGCCATGCTAATAGATTTTTAGTGCTTTTTTTTTTATTAACACACACTGGAAACTACAAAAGCAATTGCTGGAACAGGATAAATGTGTGTACTTGCTATGTTTGCTGAGATTCCATTTGAATGAAATTGGTGAACCCTGCAGCAAGACCCAGAGTTGCACTTTCCAGCCTTGGTTGTCATTTTCCTTTGGCTGTTCCCTTCAGGTTTTTATTTTAACTTGCTATAGCCCTTCTTCTAGATGCCAATTCTGTAATAAAAATTGGATTTAAATGTAAGTCAGTGCTTCCTATTGCAGACTGGCTTCATTAAAAGCACCTCGAGTTGCTTTTAATTTAGCAATACAGCAAAAGCAGCAGTACAACTTGGTTTATTTTGTAGTTCCTTAGGATCTTGGAGATATTTTCCACTCTGAAAAGGTGTGGATTATGTCATGATATCAACATGTATAGATAGCATGTGGTAGCTTCACTTCAATTTAATATCTGATATTGCTTTGGAATAATTTTGGGCAGTGCAGGCAAGTCCAAAAGCTATCCTGTAAAAACTCTGAATTTTCAGATATTTTTTTTTTAATTGCTTTGCCTATTAAATATTACTGCTTTGTTTTCCCTGCAGCTAACTCCTCTATTCCCTGTTGCTTATTCAGCTTCACATCTGAAGTTTGCTTTGCTTTGTACAGAGTGGATTTACATCACTTTCTGTGTGCATGCCACAGAGACTGCCATTTAAACACTCAAACACAGCTGGACTGAGGGAAAACCATTCTTCAGATGTGTACAAATACATTCCAGGGAAACAGAAGGGAATGATTTTCAAGGCTATGCTAATAATAATAATAATAATAATAGACTTACCATTGCCATTGAGTTTGCTGACATGTTTATGCACACTTGAAGAAAAAAAGCTTTCCTGCTTGGTTTGTGGCTCAATAGTTTCAGCAGTTGAATTGGTATTTGCAGGAGTGTGGTGGTGAGAGACCAAAATGCTGCTTGATTGTCACAGACTGGTGTTTTAACTTTTGTTTCCTGGACCAAAATTCAGTCTGACAGCTGATAAATGCCATTTTGATGCTAAAATGTTTTGCTTTTGTTAGGGCAGTAGGAGAAATTATAATCAGGAAGGCCTTGGCTGCTCTACACAATTAAGGAATCAAAAGAAATACATGGCACATTAGTAAAAATGCAAATATTTTCCTTTCCATCCCCAGTAGGAATGGCAGCACTACATTAGGATGCAAAGGGTTGCTTTAAAAATTCCTGGGCGACTTGCAAGTCACAGAAATTCTGGCTGCATTGGTTAAGATAAGTATTAGATTATTTATAACACCAAAACAGATTTTCTGTACCTGTTGGAATTAACCTACAATAAACTCAGAAGGTAACTTCTTTTTCTCATTGCAACCATAAAGATTTTTGCCATGTTAAATTGAAAGTTGTATCTTGCTGTGCATTTTGTTTTGTAAATCTTATTTTTCTCTTAAAGATAATGAGCTACAGAGAGGCATGAGTAGAATATATTTTTCCTAACCATGGTACTCAAATGCAACAGGAGGTTGAGGTGCAGCTTTGATTGCATATTTGAAGAAGACAGAAGAGTAGCAGAGGGGACTTGGAGTGTTTTTGTCATGAAAGCAGAGCCATGATCATCTGCACCCTGGCCCATGTGGGTTTTAGAGGAGGCAGGGACTTGATGAAGCAGATGGTTGAGTGCTTGATTAAATGGTTTTCTTTCTCTGGGTGCTAATGAATGCCTCAGTGTACTGCTTGACATGGTCTTTATTTGGATGATGACTCCCTTCCTTGTCCTATAGCCTGGTTTAAGTTACAATTAATAAATATACATAGTGTAAAAAGAAATACTCCCCAGATCCTCTCCAGTTACACTGCTGAGTAATGTGCTGGTGTTACTCTGGCTGGCTGTAGCTTTTAGGAAATAGGTTTTTAGTGCACGTGGATTCACAATATTTAGCTGTAGAAAGGAGTTGTGCCTGTGCTTTATGAAACTGGCAGAAATCCAGAGAACTGCATTAGAGGAAATAAGGAATTGAGTAACTACTCTTAACTACAGAGAAGAATTACAGGTTTAATATTTTTGGTGTGCATTAAGAACAGGTCTGGTGTGGCAGCTGAGAAGGAAATGATGGAGCCTGTTCATTTTGGATTGGTAAAAAGGCAACCCCAAACTTTTATCTAGAAAATTGCAGTCTACCTGAAATTAAATTGAAACCAGAAAGTCTTTGCAAGAGTAAAACATTATTATCCCACTCATATCTATATGTGGTGTGTATATATGGTGGAGCAAGAGAGAAAAATGAAGAAATAATAATTGTAGGCATTATTCAGACACAGGTTTGGGAATAACTGGGTCTGGAAAGGGGCTCTCCAGAAGCCCTTTGCAGCAGGTGAATCCTGCCACACCACTTCCCTTGGGCTGCTCCAGATCCCTGTGCCCTCTGATTAATTAATTCTTTTTAGGTCAACATATTAAAGTGTAGCTCAAGAATCCCTGCAAGACATTGAAAAAAACACTGCCAAGCTGGCAGTTTATGTCACACTGCTCACTGAGATCTTCCCATCATGCAGATTTAGTGATATATTCCATAAACTGTACACAGTGAATAACAGGTAGTCAATACAGGATAAAAGTAAAAAAAAGTCAAGTATTTATACTCTGTGTTGTCTGAAAAAATACTTTGAGGAGTATTTAAAAATGTATTTGGACTGGAATTTATTTCACTTATGAGTTGGAAGAGATAGTTTGCTAATGGATTTTCTAATAGCTAAGAATAATTATGATAAAAAGCAGTTAAAAAGCACAGATCGGAAAATAAAATAGAGATCCCATTCAGATTAGCAAAATGCATCTATTCAAAAGTGTTTGTGTTTTGTTCTGGAAAGTAAATAGGCTTAATTTTTTTGAAAGTGTGGGGTTGTTTGGGTTTTTTTATTCCCTTAAACTAGAAACAGTTACTACTGTAAGGCAACCCTGCTGCTTCATACAAGCTTATCTCAGATATTGCTGTAATTAGGTAAGGGGATAACTCACTGCAAGCCTTTGGGAGGGGAAAAAACCCAACCAAATGTGAGCAAAAACCAACTGAACCCCCCTTAGAAATGTTTTCTGAAAGCAGTTGTTGAAGGCTTTGGTTGCACATGTTTCTTTTTAAAGCAAAATATATTTTTTGTCCTATTCCTAGGATTCTTTTGTATGCATGGATTGGAATAATAGGCTGATGTAGCAATCAAGAGATCATCCAGGCTGATGAAGGTGTCATTGCCTCCTCCTTGAGTCATCTGCTCCATTCTCTGCCCTCACCATTAGAAAGCTTTTCTCTTAATGTCTATAAGCCTATTAATTCCTGAATAGCCTTTTATATTTATATTTATGGAAAATAATACATGAAGTTGGCCTTTGGAAGAATATTCCAAAGTTGTCTAGTGTTTTCTCTGCATCTTACTTACCCTGCTGCCTGTGCCCTCAGAAATTCCCTTTGTCACTGTTCTGTTTGTCACTGAATTTCCTTCCACAAATCAATGTATGTGCAATGGAGCTCTGGCTACTGTTGGAAGTTAATGTCAGTCCTTCCTTGTCTGTGGAAGCTGAGTCAAAGGAATTAATTTAACCTCCCCTCCATTATGTTTATTACCTAATGAACATTTTCATCTTAGTGTCCTGCAATTGCATAACTTTCTCATTGTTCTAGCAGTGCTGAAGAGTGAGCAGCAGCTGGAGAGGGGATTGCTTTAACTCAGGGTAGCTCTGCAGGGTGTTGAGATCAGCAGTGGATGCCTCTGATCAGAGAGGCTGAGTGTTGGTGCAATAGCTTGCTTCTCTTAATTTTTCAGTACTGCTTTCACAGGAGTGATTGTTTATCTGAGTGATTCAAATATAAAACACAGTACCAAAGTACTTACTTCTAAAATCTGAACCTGTAAACAACCCAAGCAAAACAAAAAGCATAAACCCAGGTAAGTGCTTTTGATGTGCAGCATTTTCTTAGTGCATACATTTAGCATAACAGCCTGAGTAACATTTGCCTGCAGACATGCACTGCTGTTCCTGAGTCCATTGTCTTACCTCTCATTAACTGCTGGGTGATACCAGTTTGTTGCTTTTATTTCATGATTTTATTTCTGTAATAGTGAGGTTTTAGAACAATTCCTATGCATAGTATTTTGTTACTAATGCAAGAAGGTGTAGTTGTTTTCTTGTTG
The DNA here is from genome assembly GCA_024611195.1 of Ceyx melanurus. Lineage (NCBI taxonomy): Eukaryota > Metazoa > Chordata > Aves > Coraciiformes > Alcedinidae > Ceyx > Ceyx melanurus. The sequence goes on along the minus strand of JANHGL010009687.1, from coordinate 15,620 downwards.
AAGACTGTGAGGTTGAAAGGACTCCATTACATAATTGTTTAATAAAAACAAGGTCAAGCCCTACTGTTTGCTTGCCATTCAAACTCTTGTTAAACTGAAGGTATTAAGTGTGAAGCCTTTCAAAGGACTGTGGCCTCAAAAATCACATGGACTTGACAGCTGAGGGCAACACAATGTGTTCTGTACCACATTTCTTTATATACTAACATGACTGCTTTAAGGCAGCAACTAAAGCTATATTTAAAGCATCTGTGCCAGGCTGCTCAGTGCTAGAGGAGCCACTGTATTTCAGTGAAAATTCTTAGTGTCTCACTCAACAGCAAATGATTAAGCTCAGTAGATACCTTCATAAAATTAGGAACAAAATATTGTGTATCACAAGCCCTAATTCCAGTGGCAAGTGTACCAGCAGCACTGCTGTGTGGATAGATGTGCATTAACTCTTCTCTGCAAACTACTCACTTCTGTACCAACATGGCTGCAAATAATAACTCACAAGTCTATATGAATGAGGACATTAGCATGGACCTAAAAATTAATGCTATTTCATGTTTAGATGCTTGAAATATTAGAGAGTTGGTTTTGTTTTCCCTTGTTTCCATCCAAAGCAAAGCCCATCATGACTGAGCAGCTGCTGGAGCCATGGGATCTGAGCAGCATGAGGGGCTGTGTGCTGGGCTGGCTGTCAGCCAGGCACCTTGCACACATCCTGCTTTAACATCTCTTCTAGATTAAACTGCTCAGGAGAGGGAAGGTGGAAAGCTGAAATGCTTCTTGATTGTCATTAGAAATCGTAGCTATGTAAACAACCTGCATCTAAAAAGTGCTGATTGAAATCAGTGGTGCTGTCTGCTCCCAGCAGATGAGAGCAGGAAGGAATTCAGCTAGTTTGCATCTCCACCTTGCTCTGAACATGCTGCACTGACCTGGGACCTCAGTAAATAAACATTTTCACACTTACCTGACCAAGCTTCCTGCTCCTGAGCGTGCACGTTGCCAGCAGAACGTGCATTAATGAGTTCACAAAGGCTGCACTCAGCCTCTGGAACAGTTTAATCTGTTCCAGTCTTCCCTTGCATCTTCAGACCTGAGGAGGAGGCTGCTGAAGGGATCTGGAGTTAGCTGATCTTGAGCCTGCCTGGATGTGCTCTAGCAGGGGCTGGACTAGGTGATCTCCACATTCCCTGCCATTCTGGGAGTGCACAAACTCATAGGCAGCCAGCTGATGAAGGGATGCTGGTAGCAAGGAGAAACCATAGCAGTAAAATGCAATCAAAATATGCATACTTCTGTAATTTACTTAATTTTTGGTCTCTCAAAAACTTCTCTGAATAGTGTTCACATGAAGACTGGAATATGGATCAGACATAGATAATTTTAGAAACACTGGCATGGATTTTTCTCCACCCTTTTTCCACACAATCAATGTGAACACACAGAAGAGACAGTTCTCTTCCCCAAATCCAGACTTTGCAACTCATCCTCATGTAACTGTCATGGAATAAATCAGTAAAAAAAAAAATATAATGAAAGAGGTGCTTATCCTTGCAGCTACTTAGCTGTAGCTAATATTAAAAATTAATAAATTATTTGTGCAGGTACCTTAATCTGTAGGCACGATAGGTAACTACAGATGGGACTGTAGTGGGTGAATGCAGTTAATTGCTTCTTGTAGCTCACTGTCCTTTCTAGGTGCCTTGAATGAAGCACATCCCAATTAATCAGCAGCTCAGGAGCTGCCTTTGAAAGCTCAGCAGTGGGAGCATTCCCTGTTGAAGAATCTGAGAGCCTCTGTGGAGATCTCTGATCTGCACAATGTGAATATAGGTAATTCAGAGCTACAAAAAAGGAAAGCAGGGCTTCTGCATTGTCTGGAGAACATGGCATGCCAGCTGGTCAGGGGGAGGAGCAAGAAAATGATCTTTTTTGGTTCACTGAAATGAATTTCAGAGTTTGAAGTTGTTTTTTTTTTCTTCCCACTCCACTATTGTATTACCATATAACCTTATTGCGTGTCTTGTTTTTCTCTTGGGCTAGGGGTGGTGGTTTGGGGGTGAGTGGGTCTTACTGGCTGGCTTGGGTGGTTTATTTTTAACTGAATTACAAAGCACTCACTTCCCAGGGATTTGTCAGAGCTGCTCTTCAGCTCTGTAAACTGAACTTCAATATGTATCCTAGCTGCTCAGCACACCCTCCAGCAGCTCAGAAGGAAAGCATGAATAGATTTCATTTCAAGTGCCTAAAAAGCAGCATGCCAGAGGTCAAAAAGCAAGCAGGGGTTTCAGTTGCAGGTGGTACCCAACCTGTCAGATGTGTGGCAGGATGCTGGGATTCTGCAAAGGTGTTCTTCCAAAACAGGCTGCACTGTCTGACCTCTTTCCTGTCCCCTTACCCCCAGCCCCTGGTCTGTGGGCTGCCTGTGTCATGCACAATGACAAAAGTTTAGTTCTGAGTTTACAGAGACAGAAATCTCTGTAGCTGTGTTCAGAGATCAGGTTCTAGCTGTAATTTGGAAGGCTTTCCATAGAACTAAGGGTGAAACAAAGATGGAGAATGCAGGAAAATGATGCTACTTGAATTAATATTTTTCCAAATGGAGCTGGGCTGAAAAGTGCTTTCTCTAGTTATATTGACAAGCCTTAGAATGTTAGTTACTATCAAGTGTTTTATAAAATATGAACCTTTAGACCATAACAAGCAAACACAGAATATTCTGTGACAAACAGTGGATCTCAGCATGTTCCATAGCATGAAAAAAATTGAAGAATATGAACTCCTGTGCTGAATCCTTTCACATACTGTGTTTATTTTGGGATTGAAAATAATGAAGTAGCTTTTCTCTTTTCTGGTAACATCACCCAAGTGAAGTTGTGCTTTTTGAAATAGTAGTTTTAAAATGCTAGCTGAAGCACAGACTAATTCTTGAGTGTCTCTCATGTTACTGCCTCTCCCCAGATCAAACTGAAATGAGATGCTTAAGTTGTTTTTATTTATTTTTTTGATTTTATTATAAGGCAGCAACCTGCCTTATAAATCATCCTGAGCAGCTGGTGTCCTCATGAGCAGGCAGGGCAGAGTGTGTTGCTGTACCCATGTGCATGCCACTGAAATCTGGGAAAAATCAGATTCAGGGTTGAGGAGGAGATCATGTATTCTTCTGTGGCTCTTCAGGAAGAAATAGGGATAGTGGGTTTTATTTAGTAGCTGTTTTTTTCATTGGTATGTCATCATTATGAACAGGGCAGTGAAATTAGATGTTTGATGTGGCTGCACATGGAATTATTTGAGTGTAAATGAGTTTTTGCAGGGCATCAGTAAGGACAGCTCAATAATGAGAAGGGAAGACTGAATAGTCTTCTACAGTTTGTGAACCTTTATGTAATGTTTTGGGTTTTGTTGCCTTAAAACTGGAGTGAAAATATTCCTGGGAGTAAGTCTTGTTTTGTGAAGTACTTTGCATAGCTCGAGTGCTAAACAAATAATATCAAATATAGCTTAGAGCACTGTGGAGAATATTCCCATCTCCAGTGTGAGACTGTTCTGGGGTTTAGGGTAGATTCTGTCCTGGATTTTGCATTTCTCTGATTTTTAGAACAGCTCAGAATGGAAACCCTCAGCTCCTGAAAGCTCTTACTGTGTAAAATACAGATAAAAAAGCTGATAAAATGACTGCTCTTCAGGTTCTGCTGGCATTTCATGGACTGCTCAATCACACACTTCCTGAATAATCCCATAACCTGAATCTCTGCTGATTTGGTCCATTTATGAATTGTCTAATTCCATGAGGAGATGGGAGGGCTCTGATGTCTCAGTGCTGCAGGGGGAGGAAGGGGATAGGAGGAGATGGCTGCTGGGGCTGCAAGGCACACAGGGGTGGCTGGGAGTGGTGCTTCTCTTCTATTACAATGCACTACAAAATCAGCTTCACCCTGAGACAGAGATGTCAAGTGATGTCTTTTCTGAGTCCTAAAATAGGACAGCACAAAGCTGCACATACAAGCAAATCCTTGCAGAATTTCTTTGCCGGTGGCTTGCACGTGGCTGCAGCTGCCAAAAGGCTGAAGTCCAGCCAGGACTGGGGCATGTACCAGCTCCCACACCTTTGCCCTCCTCAGCACTCTGGCATCTGCTTGAGAATGAAGTGTGAGCCTAGGAAAACTCCAGAGGCATTTGTGTTGCTGCTTGTGGAAGGATGCTGCAGGTTCTGAGCTGGCAAGTGTTGTATAAATTGAGATGCTTCATCATATGATACGTGTGCACTTGTGCTGGCAAGGGAAAATAAAGCATCAGTCATCTATTTGTTTTCTGAAACAATCATTAGCAGCACTAATTGGCCGTGTGAAGTTAATTATGGATGCAAGGATTTAAAAAATGTTTCTTTGAACAACCCTAATATTTGGATCCTGATGTAAGCAGTCGTGGTGAAAGCAGCATGGACAGATCTGTGGGCATTGACTTGGGCCAGCCACAGAGGATAGCTGAAAATCCCACTTTTTTCCCCCCTTACTGGCTGTTGGTGAATGGTAAAGTTTGTAAAGAAACTGTAATTAAATTAAAATTGTAAAGAAACTGTCCTCTGGGGTGTTTGACAGCACTAAGGCAATAGCATGAGAAAATACATAAATCTCCTAAATAAGCATGAAACACTCAGATGGAGAATACAGAAAGAGATGAGCTGGCAAATGGAGAGACACAAGCTGACAAAAAGGGATGTGGAACATTAATTCCACCATCTCAGGATTGATGATTCAAAAGAGAAAAAAAGAAAAAACAATATTTTTAGAGCAACCAGATGCCAGCCACATTGCTCATGAAACTAGATAATCTGCAAATTGTTCTAGCTTGTTCTAGCTTAACTCCAGCTTCCAGTGGCCTGCTGTTGCAGCCAAAACAAGATCAGCCTGGAAGAAATTCTGACTCTCTCCTGCTAGAATTGGATTTACTGTGTATTGCACGTGCCAGTGGCTGTTCAAGGAGCCTGGCATGGGATCTATTTAAACAACTTTTGCACTAATGGAGCTTTTTCCTAGCAAAAGATGGCTAATTCAATCCAACACACGCTTGGAGCCAAAGATTTTCACTTGCCTGTGTGCCAGGTAACTTCTGACTGTGTACTTTGATTCCCCATAACCCCAATTTTCTTGGCTTTGGCTCAGGTTTTAATTATGTCCAAGCCACCACGTGTCTTCTGCTGCTGAGTTGGGTCAGGGTAAATTTACTGCTGTCAAAAAAGAAACCAACCACTAAGGCAATGCAAAAGTAACTTCTAAAAAAGAGGAAAAAAAATCAAATCAATTAAATCCCAGATTCAAGATGACCCACTTTGTCATTTCAGTCTGAATAAACACTTCCAAACCAGATGTAGCTGTATGGGATATTTTCCCTTCTAATAAGTGATGTTAGTAACCTTGCTTCCACACTGGATTAGTTTCATAGGTAAAGCTTATAGCAGAGAAAACATTGGCACACTTAATCTGTTTTAAACTGGGGTAGAAGCAGAAGTTTCAGCTGTTTGTGAAATGCTGGTTGTAGATGGATATAAATAAATATATCTGTAAATAGATACTGGATTTCTATATAAACTTCAGACTTGAGGTGATCCAAGTCCTGTCTCTCCTGTTGTCTGTTAGCATGAGCAAGTTTGGGCATCCTGCATTTTCACCACTTGTTGTTTGTTAGGTTTCTTCCTCACTTTCCCTCTCCTTTCTCCCATTTTCTTTTGCTTTTATAACCTGCTCCCCTGTCATATGTGGAGAAATTTTACATTAGAATCTGGGCTTTATTTTATTAGATAGGAACTTGTCTTCCCATCTCCTTGGGAAGGACTGAGCTGCATCTTGGTTGGGGCAGGCAGTTGTCTGCCTCTCCCAGCTGAGCACTAAACCTGGACCTGTTTGTGAAGAGCTGCTGTTGAAATCCCTTCTACTGAAGCCTCCAGTATTGAAGGGTTTCTGTGTCACCTTGGTAATTTAACAGGAGAATTAAAAACAACAGCTGGAGGAACCAAGTCAGAAATGAATCATTCATTGGAAGAGGAGGGAGAGAGATGCTGTGATGAGCAGGTATTTGTGGCTGGACTTTTTGCCACAAAGCAGGAATGGGATGCTGTTAGAGGAATTGATCAGCACTAGGGTTTGTCTCCTGTGAACTTCTGACAATGATTACTGCAGCATTTAGAACCAGCCTGTGGGGTTTATCAGCTGATTTATTTTTTTCTTGGCCTTTTCCACACTTCCAAGAGTAGCAGTTGTGCTCTCCAGAGGGGATATTACTAGGATTTTTTGCTGCTGCTGCCAAAAATCTTCTGGCACACATTTGCTCCCTGAGTCAGCTCTGTAACATGACAAGTGCAGAGGCAGCTGCAGCAGTGCCATGTTAGCTGCCTGGTGGACTGCTTCCAATAGACAATCAATCTCCTGCCAGTTAACTGTCATTAAAAAGAGCCTAGCCCAGTAGATGAGTGAGAAATGGGGTGCTGGTGAGTGTGCTTCCCAGGTTAGATGTGCAAGTGGTCCAAGTTAGAGCAGTCACTCAGTTGTGGCTACACGTGCTGTGTATATTAGCATGAAAGAAGAAACTAGAGAGAGAGGATGCACTACTTCTGTTCTCCTTCATTACTCAGCTGTTAATTGCTCACATTGTGGGCTCAGATTCCAGTGCTCACAGCTGTTGCTTCTGGAGATGGTTTTTCTCCAGTGAGGTGGCATTAGAGTAGGGAATGTGATACAAGATTTTATTTTTCTCATTGTAAAATGCAATTAGTCAACTGTGGGAGGTGTTCAGTGTTCATCTCCAGAACTGGACTTGCCTTCCTATTTCCTGGCAGGTCTGTGAGAATTTATAGTGCTGCAGTGTGTAAGTTAAATTATTAGTTTAATTGGCTTTCTTTGTGTTGTACTAACATCTTAACCAGAGTCTGCAGTCCTACTTTTCATTCTTTGTCTAATGATGTTCCATTTCTGTGCCCCAGCCTAGATGGGATTTGCAGAGAAGTGGAAATGAAGTTGTCAGTGCCCTCTCACCACTGCTCTCCCCCTCCTTCAGCTGTCTCAGCTGCCAACTGCTGCTTTGTTGAACCTCAAGCTGTTTTGTTTAGCACTGGAAAGCTGACTGCTCTGCAGCCAAACTGCTGCAGTGACACACCAAGTGCTGGGGATACTGCCCACATTCCCCATGAGTAAGGGCAGGAGGTACCACTTCAGTTCCACACAGAATGAGCCTGAGGAGTAAGACCAGGATGCAGGTTCCAGCAGAACTCTGCACTAGCTAACACTGAGTGGATGCCCAGGCTGTATTTGAGGCAGGAAAACTAAGGGATATTGTTGTTTCCTACTTCAAGGCTTGTTCCTTGTGAGGACAGTCAGGCTGAAGGTGTTTGCTCCAGTTCTGCTTGGTCTGTGGTGTCTAAATCAGTGAACTGGAGGGTGGAGAGAGCTGAAGGGTGAGACTGCATCCTAATGCTTCTCCAGAGCAAGAACTGATCCAGATGTTTTCATTCCTCTTCTTTCCTAACATGAAAGGGAAATAGGGATAGGGAAATACAGTGAATTTTGTAAACTACCACAACAGTGAAAGTTTGGTGCTGTTTTAACATGGACTTCACCCTGTTTTGAAGTCAAACAGTGGTCACTTTGTTCTGTCCTGTTTTCATTGCAACTTCAGTGTGAATGAAGACTGAGGAGGAGAAGATGATGGCCTGTTAGTGTGTGTTTTAAGTCAGTGGATAAATGCAGACTCTAAGGCTTGAATGGTTTGTGTGTTGCTGTTGCTTGGGTCTCAGAAGAAGCCAGTAGACTATAGAACTACAAAGATGCAGAGAAGAGTGACAGTGGTGACTTATTAGTTGATGTTCTTCTTGTCACTGTAGAAAGAATTAAATTTCCTCTCTTGATGATGGTGACAGGATAGAGCTGCCACAGAGATTACCAACAGTGGTAGGAAAAGACTTGCCTTTGGTATTCATGGAGTTTCTGTTCTAATATTTCAGTAGCATTCTGTGAAATTATCATTAGAAATATTTCTAATATTTCTGCTCTAATATTTCTGTTCAGTTCTAATATTTTCAGTAGCATTCTGTGGAAGAGCTGTGTGCATGTTTCACCTGCCTTGCCAGTCAGCCATGCTCTAAACCACCTGCACTTCAGCAAGAAAAGAATACACTAACTTTTAATACATGAAAATGAGTGACTCAAATGCACTGCAATGGCAAATGCAGATTTTAACTAGTAATTATATCTCGTGAAACTTGCTAATCAAGCACTGAGTTGGTAAGATCTGTGCTACTTAGGGAGACTGTGCTGACAGCTTATAAAATGAGAACTACAGAGCACACTGAATCTGGAGTGTGTGCTTTGCAGTGCAGCTTCACAGAGCTCTGCCTCGTAGAAACTGAAAACCCAAACTCTCTCTGATGTTGTTCAGTGAGCATGGTCACAGGAGAGATTTCAGTGAGTTACACTGTGACTCTACAAAAGCATTTATCCATAGCATATATAACACAGCAAGACTATATGTACATTGGTTTATTGCACTGAGGCTCTGGATTCTCTAATAGGAAGAAGCCAAGCTGAGAAGTTTCAGCCTTTTTAAACTCCTTTCATACCAACATAATAGTCTCATTTGGAGAGAATTTAGCAGAAAAATCTCAAATTATTAGGCAGTGACTTAGATTTGAATCATAGGTATTGAACTTACAGTTTTGCTGTGTTAAATACAAGATGGATTTAACTCAAACAGATTTAACCAGAGGGAGATGCAACTAAACCTGATTTGAGCGTGAGCCAAAGGCCAAGAATTTCATGAAACAGAAAAAGGTCATCTTTCAACTACTCTGTGAACTGTTAAAAACTGATTGTATAGATGTCAATGTTATCATATCTAATATCAAAACACTTCCAAACTCTTTATCTGGTTCTTCCTTACTGTGGCTGGCTGACCCTTGGCTGTGTTTTTAAATGATAAAGATAGATGTGGATTAAAATTACAAAGATAAGTGTATTTTTACCTAATGACTTGGGTGAGAAAATGGTAGCCCGGGGAGCTGAGCAGTTCATTGTGTGCTGGCAGTAAGGTGGAGGGGATTTGCAGCACGTGTGCTTCTCTTCATGCCACATCAGAGAGAGATGGAGAAGTGTTCTCCTGACCTGAGAAAGAGACCAAGAGAAATCTTGTGAGGTAAGCTGTGCACAGGAACAGAGCAGTACTGAATGCACAGTGTGTTGCAGAGATGCTTTGCATTCTCATGCCTACCCCCCTTTTTGCTCTGGATGACTGAATTAAAAGAATCAGGGTGAGGATATGAGATTTAATTTTTTTTTAAAATAAAATATAGACTCGGTGGGTTTCTTTGTGAAAGGAAATGCTGAGCATAATGTTAATGCTTCATAGCCTGACTTTGCATGTCCACACCACAAGGATGTCAAAATGATAAATGCAGTACTGAATCAATTTTTGATTGCATGCCTTGGAGATGTGCACTAGCTTGGGGTTAAAATTGCATTTATTTCCTTCATTTCTGTTCAGTGCATGATTTGACCTATTTCAGTTCCTCTGAGAAAGAGCATGACACTGCCACTCAAATGGCATAGCTTCTTGATAGTAGTTCTACATAGCAGTGTAATGTATTTTCCATAACTAGCATAATCCTTTTATTCCATTGGGTAGCTTCCTTTTTTTAATTTTTTTTTTAACCTACAGTACTTTGTCAGTGATGGTAAGAAGTGATTTATTAAATGTTGAAAATAGGATTCTGGATATTATTGTACCACTTTAAGGAAATTGTAACTGATCCAGGAGAACTATAAATCCCAGAAACATAGAATATCCCAGGCTGAAAAGGACTTCAAAAGATCATCCCAGGCAAAGGGAGCCTAGATGAGATGATCCAGCAGCCTGTCCACTCTTGTCTTGAAAACTTCCAGTGATGGGAACTCCAATGACATCTCTGAGGAGGTTGTTCTGGTGATTTTTATTTTCTTTTTAAACTAAAGAATCTCTATCTTTATTCCAAGATGAAATCTCTCCCACTGCCACATTGAGACTTGACTTCTGATGTGGCTCCTTGTGAAGAGAGTCTTCTGTCCTTTATATATATGCTGGAAAACTGTGACAGCTTTCCCCTGAGGGAGAAAAGATTCAACTCCTTCAGTCTTTCTCCACAGGGCAGGTTCTCCATCCCAGTGGGATGGTCACGTTTCTCTTTCTGCTTCTAATATCTTTGGGGATGCAGCTCAGGATCTGATTTCCCTTTGGTGCTCAGCACAGCACCACTGACTTCACTTCAGCTTGTCCAGCAGGACCCCATTCACGCAGACAGCTGTGTGGGTGTCTGCTGAGCTCCCAGGGACAGGGCCCTGGAGTTGTCTTTGTTAAAATTCTTTGTTAAAATCTGAGGGACTGAAGTCCCAGTCATGGGCCTGTGGTTTCTTGGGCCCTCGTTTGGCCCCTTTGTGGAGATGGGGGTGATGTTGGCCCCTGTCCAGGCACATCCCTGATCACCAAGACTTCTCAAAGATTACAGGCAGTGGCCTTGCACCAGTGTCAGCCCCTTCTCTTAGCACCCTGGGGTGATTCCCTCCAGGTCCTTCTGTCTGTGAGGGTTGAAGCCCTGGGAGAGGCCACAGGCCGGCCCTTCCTCTTCCATAGGCCACAGGCCGGCTCTTCCTCTTCCATAGGCCTCAGTTTTCCCTGTGCTTCTGCTTCCTATCTTCCTAAAGGAAAGGACTTTCCTATCCTGGTGTGTATGCATATGTACAAATCCAGCTGATGACAGAGCTCCAGGTGACAAAGTGCTGGTGCTCAGTGAGGACACTTGCCAGGGACCCCTCATGATGAGGCCTTCATGCTCAATTTTAGGTGCCATTAGCAGTAGCTGGGAAAGCTAAAGCTCCCTCCAGCTACTCAGCAGCAATATTTACCTCTTTACTCTCTTGTATGTGTTGTGCTGCTTACATATATACACAAAACACAAGCTTTTAGGAAAAACAGCCAGTCCTTTCAGTTCTTCAGAACTCTAAGCTTTGCAAGTTGTTTGTTTTAAAAGAGGTGAGTCACATTCTTAAATTCAGAAGAGAAAAACAAACGTGTTTGCTCTGAACTGCTTGTTGCAGTTGAGAGTCTGAGCAGATTTACAGTTGCATTGATTCTAATTTCTTAGTAAAATCAGTCATTCTCTGAAATGACTGGACAAGTTCTGCTTAACTTTCCAAATGTTAAAAAATAATCTCTACATCAATTTGGGCTTTGCAATGAAGATCTCTGAGAGCATCATAGCAGCGAATATCTTTGTATTATACCATGGTATCTATTCCTTATATTTTGCATGGCATTTTGTTATTTTATCCTCTGTATTTTGTGAATGTTTAGAAGGAATAATCTGTGAACCCTTTAAAATACAAAGGTGGAGGACT
>JANHGL010009686.1:6378-20014 GCA_024611195.1 Ceyx melanurus | reverse complement strand
TATACTTACTATATGGAATATAATTCTATTTTATTCATTATATGGCATATAATATATTTCTTCCATGGGAATATACTGAGGATGTGAGGGAAATATGGTGCAAGCTGGTAATTATTGATTTCTCAATCAAAATAATCTGGTTACAAAGAGCACTGGTTTCTTCTGTATTTTGTCTGTATTTTATTTGTATGTATTTTGTATTTTATAACCAACAGTTCATAACTCCATGAGTGCTGGTGAAAAGGGCCATTCCCAAATGAATTCCCAAGAGGGTATCAAAATCTAGGAGCTCCAAGTCTTGTGGAGCTTGCATGATGCTGTTCCAGAGATAGGATTTATTGGAATCAACTTTTCAAGGCATTAAAATTCAATTTACTACCCTAGTTATAAATATTCACCAAGTATTTCTCAGGCCACCCTAATTCTTTCTTTCTGCATGAGCTTTTCTTGGTATTTTCTGGCAGCACCAAGTTATTTGTCTTGCTCTGTACAAGATGTTTTATGTAGCTCCCCCAATTCCCTCATCCCCAGGGATTCCATGATGAAGTCTCCAGAGAGGTTGTGGAGTCTCCTCTGGAGACTTTCCAGCTCTGTCTGGATTCATTTCTGAGTGATCTGCTCTAGTTCTGTCCTGCTCTGGCAGGGGGGTTGGACTGGATGATTTCCAGAGGTCCCTTCCAAGCCCCACCATTCCTAATTAGGACCTGCTGCTCTGCCAGTTGCAATCTGGTGGCTGACAACAAACATTTCTACTCTGGTTCAGGGCAAAATCCTCAGGTTTTGGCCACAATCAGAGAAAGAATATTGGGTAGATGGACAGATGTTTGGTTGCTCCCATGTTTCTGTGAAGTCAGCTGTCACCAAAAGGAAGCAGAAATGCTCCCCTGGCTCACTGCCACCAGTTTTCAGTGTCACCTCTGAGCTGCCCATCTGCCAGAGACAGCCCTGAGGCAAGAGTGCCAGATTTAGACACAGGATCTAAGGTTCTATTTGCATTGTGGCTGCTAAACATAGCAGGCTGCAAGTTGAATGGCTGGGAGCTGATAAACAGGCCCAGTGTTACTCCAGCTGACAGATAACACCTTGTAGATCTACTAAAGCCAAGACATCACCTATATTTTCAGCCCCAAACCACCTCAGCCACACAGAAAGAGAAGCCACAGATCAAACTTGGTCTAAATATGCTTTGGGATAATTAGTTGCCATGTTACCTTAAGTCCTTTTATCCAAAGCCAAGCATCTTGCAATTTTTCCTCATTAACTGCAGTGAGTTTTTCTTGCCATGGCACTGCCTGGCCACTGAACTGCACAAAGTTAAAGCTCTTCTTGTATCTCAGTTGTTCCTGCAAGGGAAAGAATCTGAATTTTACTCAAAAAAAAAAGACTTGTGTCCTGAAATGTGGACAAGTAGGAATGGGTTTAGTTGATATATAGTTGATTGGAGGCTTATTATTAATTATTATTCAGTGTACAGAGAGACATACAGAGAGTGACAATTAGAAATCAGAGAATCACCGCAAAGTCAGGGTTGAAAGGGACTTCTAGATATAAATAGATATATATAAATATATTATAAATAATTTTCTGGTGTCCCATTTGGACAGGAGGGAAAGATTTGTGAACATTTAGAATAAAACCATCCAGAACAGATCATCCCACTGTCAAATACTCCTCATTCTTCAGAATTATCACCATACCTGTATGAGCTGAAAGATCTTCTCCTTCACCAGTGGCAGTTTGTCCTTCATGGACTGGGATGTATCAATAAGAATATAGACCTCATCTTCAAACACATTCCCAAAGAGTCCTCTGCTTCCTTGGAGAAGCCACTGAATCCTGAGGGAGAAGGAAAAGAAATCAAAGCCTGGGAGATATCTGAGCAACCTCTGAGCAAGTTGAATTGATGATTCTGGAAGTTCTTTGCCACTTTGCTGCTTCCAGGCGCTTTCAGCACTAATGTGCAGCTTGATTTTCACATCTGTGTTCCAGAAGGTGAGCAAAAGCACCAAACAGTTTTCTTAGAGAGCTACAAAGAGATCCTAGACACAAGATTCTGATCTGAAATGGATTTCTGGCTCATTTCTGCTGGCAGGTTCCCAACCACTTCAGCTTATGGTGACAGCAAATGGCAAACACCTCCACAGCAGTGTAGAAGAACAAAGACCTGATTGGATGTGAAACACTAACCTTCCTTCCACGTGGCTGAGAGCTCTTCTCATTTTCTCCTCATACCTCTTATACTTTTCTGTGCTGACATAGATGTGAACCACAGATCCATCTTTCCACACAGTCTGTACAAACTTGTCACAGTATTTGGCATTAATTACCTTCTTCTTTGTCTCCTACAGCCAAGAAAAGCACATTTCATCTTTCCAAAAACATTCTTTTCCAGTGCATTTAGTATCTGGCAGACAGACTTCAAAGGTAGAAGCTTGTAGAACATGGGCAGGTGAAGAACTAGAAGTGGGATGAGAGTGGTCACTGAATTTGCTCCTAGCAAAAGTCAGTAGAAAGTGGTTTTATTCTTGTAGCCAGCAAGAACAGAAGCTTACCAAACAGTGGCATGAGGAAAACAAAGGGAAGATGAATCCAAAGAGAAGACAAATTAATCCAAAGAGAAGACAAATTAATCCAAACAAAGAGAAGACAAATTAATCCAAACAAAGAGAAGAGAAATGAATCCAGATTTCTTTAAGGACCTGCTAGGAGCAGAGAAGCTGAGACCAAGGAAAAATAAAGATGACAAGCAATCTCTGCCCTACCCCACACAGAAATACATGGAAAAACCAATGCCTTGCTGAAGCCAGTTGTGATTCTTCCTCACAGATGATACATGGAGCCTAGAAACTAATTTTTAAACCATCTTCTTTCTGACCAACTTTGTGCCATAGATTTTAACCAAAAACCAATAAAAAGCAACAAATCACACACTCAAAAACTCACCTGGCAGGCTTTACATGGAAAAAAACCAAACAACTGACATGAGGAGAAGGGGAAATATCAATACTCACTGCATCAGTTTGTGAAGCTTCATCCCCTGGCTTAGTTTTGATGCCAACAAGCCCACTGGAGTGGTGAAAAGCACAGTCAGCAAGTGCATCATACAAGGTGAGCTTCTGAGCTTTCAAACCATGTTTCTTCAGCCACTGCTTAGTTGGCAGGTATTTGTCAGGGTGCTTCTGAGCTTTGATTGCTAAGAAAGAAAAGAAAGCAAATCACATCTCCTGGAGAACATGGGGGGAGTTATTTGGCCAAACCTGACTAGGGTACTGGAGGTAGAATCTTCAGTGGTGCTGTTTGCACTGACAGCTGTGGGTGTTTCTGATGGGTTTTCATGTTCTCTGCCTTGGATCTGGGTGGTTTTTCCCCTTATCAAACAATTCTTTGCAAGAAATCTCTTTGTGACTGGAACAAACCCATCAGAAGACAATGAGCAAACAAGAGAAATAGCTACAGGATTGAGATATAAAGGGAATATTTAGTGGCATGAAGGTTGACTTGACCTTCATAGTGGTTGACTTCAAATGCCAGGAAAGATTTCTGTGTAAGATATCTAACTTCAAGGAGCATCACAGAACCATTCAGGTTGGAAAAGACCTTTCAGATCATCCAGTCCAACCAACAACAGTGGGTCATTTACTTTGTCACACCTCAGTTTTAGTGGATTTCAGTGGTACAAATGTCTTCTCTGCTTAGATGCAGCTACAGGGAGAAGAATATTGAGATCCTGAGCCTGGAAACAAATCTAGAGAGGCATCTACTCCTTAAAACACAGACTCAGGGCAAGAGCAGGGTCAGAGACTGTTGAGAAGGCAGAGAACCTGCAGTTCTTTAGCTCAGTTGGCAACAGCCAAGTAGTGCTGAACAACTGACAAAAGAAATCACACTGTTTTTTCACTTCATTTCCTTCTGAAGGGATTCTGTATGAAGGAAAATGCTAAAAACCAATGTTTAGCTTCCTATGGGAAGTCTGCTCATCCAGAATATGCCATTATCAGTATAAAGAACTGGGTTTTTTATCAGTATAAAGAACTGGGTTTTGCCTTCACAGATGGAAAAAAAACCCTCAAGCTAAGTCCTGCAGAGTTATGTTACTGACACCCAGTGCAGACACCAAAACAAATCCCAAACAAACCATAAAATAATTTCAATATCTTGAACTTCAGGTAATTTCTAAACCTAGTCACTGGTGAAGCAAAATGGGGTGTGTTTCAGCCTGAGCTATTCAAAGTTCAGCAGGTTTAAGCAAGAGCAGACAGAGATTTGTAACAGAAGGTTTCAAGGAACCCTAAATTCAGGTGGCAAGTACAGATGTTACCTGTGTCTAGACACTGCTGAGAAAATCACCCTCAAATTGACATGCAGCACAAACTGTTCCCCACCACATTGATCAGGAATACAATGGGAACTCTAAGGATCCCACCTGGAGAAGCAGCCTGGTAGGATTCTGAGATTATTTTCTGAACTTGCTTCACTGTGCTCCTGGCTTCCTCCAGCTCCTTCCAGATCAAGAAGACATCTTCTGGATCATCAGCCACTGCAAAAGAAATCATCAACAGAACTTGATATTTGGAGAGTATTTCTGCTTTTCATAACATTGCCACAGTCTTGGGGTTCATCCAGGTGTTGCCACATAACCAAGGTTTCTGGAGGTCCCATGGCATGTGGATGTGGTTTTGAGGGTCATGAACTTTGCAGAGCAGGGTTCATGGTTGGGCTGGATGATCCCAAGGGGTTTTTCCAACCTGGATGATTCTTTGACAGGTGCTGGTCTTTGCTACACTGGACAGGGAGCTGACACCAGGTTGTGAGAGGTGCTCAGCCTGCTACAAGTGACCTCCACAGTTGGTCCCACAATGGAACTAGATCCTTTTTAACACCCTTGGATAATAATAATGAAACTCCTCCAAGATATTTGCACGTTGTTGCCTGGACTTGGTTGGAAAAGCTGGCTCCAAATATACTGCATCTTTCCATCCAGTGGCTCAGTTCATACACAGTGATGCTTGACTGCCTAAAGACATGCAAATTGCCCACTGAAATATCAGTGACCAAACCAACCTGATCCTTTTGGGCTTTGAAAAACTTCCGTGAAATAAGAATTGTACAAAAGGACAACTCAGCTGCAACTGTGAAATGCTTTTGGCTTCCAAGAAATGTTTTGAAATGTGTTATTGGACACTGCCATCTCCTGGGACCTTCCTGCATTTCAAAAACATCTGTTTCCAGCCCTGAGGACAAAGATCAACGTTTCCTCAATTACAAAAAGCTGTAGTAAAGCCAATCATTCCACAACAAAAAGGGAGAGGGAAAAAAAACCCAAACCTTCTCTGTCTGTTATCATAAAATTTAAGTGAAGTATCGTGTTCAAGTGGTTCAGAAAGTAGCCAGCTTTTCTTTCACAATAATCTCTCCCCAGAAATGCAGAACAAACAAAATGCAAACGTTGGCAAAACGCGGCAATTGGGGAGCTAGAGATTTGCTGATTAGTCAGCCAGTGGAAAAAAAATTAAATATATAGCTACTTGTCACAGTTAAAACCCACATTTAGATTTTGATTTAGTCAGATTTAGACTTAAGAATGCAGTTCCAGTAGAGCTCTCTCCAATTAAAGCTGGAGATCAAACTATCAAACACTGGATATCAAACACAGCTTTAATTTTATGAATGTTAAAAAAAAGGGGGTTGAAAATACTGAACACAACACTGGTGATGTCATCGTGTTGCTTCATTTCCCCTTAAACTGATGCTATAGATAAATATATATATTGATATATACTAAATGTACAGGGTCATTGTTTCTGTCCCCAGGAAGATAAGTGCATTGGGTTGGTATTTGTATTTTTTATATAAATATGCATTTTTTTCTTTGCCGCACAGCCAAGTAAAACCTTTCCAAGCAAGTACGGCTGATAATGCAGGACAGGCATCAACAACTGCACACTGTGAAGGTCAAGTGGCTGAGAAAACCTTTTGTCTGGCAACAGTTTTCCCTGGATTCAACTGGGAGAGCAGGCTGGAAGCAGTGACACACATGGCAACTTTCTACCCTGGAAGCTCATTTCCAGCTCTGCCTCCATCTTCATCTCCATCTTCACCTTGACCTCCATCTCCACCTCGGTCTCTTTTCCTCTCCAGCTAAGAAATGGGAAGGAAAAATTCCTTTTGAAACTGACACAACCCCCACCCCCACCCCCCTCACTCCCTCCCACACACTCAAACCAAGACAGCATCTTCCACGTGTGGCTGGTTCTCAACCGAATGAGAGAAAGCACCAACCTCCCTTGGCTTCAAACTCCTTGTGCTTGGCCATTTTTGGAGGCCACCAACCGAAAAGCAACGAGCAGAAGTTGAGGGGAGGGGAGTTGGGGTGCGGCCCCCGAAGGTCCCCGGCCCCGCTGGCTCCTCCCCGCCTTTGGGCGCCCGCGTCTGTACGAGAAGCTCTGTATCCCCTGAGGGAAGATGCTCTCTGTGTGCCTGATCCGCTTTGATCCGGTCCCCACAACCGCCGTGGGTGGCGGTTTAACGGGCAGCGCCCCGGGGACCGATGGGTTGGGAGTCAAAAGGGCCGCGTTGGGGGGGGGCCTCCCCGGGGCGCGCGCCCGGCGCCTGAGGGGAGCTCTGGGTTCCCGCCTCGGCCATCGCTCCCCTGCACAGCCCTCCAAACGTGCCCTGCCCGCCGTACAAAGGGCTGGAAAAGAGAAAGGGGATGAAGATGGGGATGGGTGAGGGGAGAGGGTGAGGGGCGCAAGCGTTTGGGAGAGGCCGAGAGAAAAAAAAGAAAAGAAGCCCGTTCAAAAAGCAAACACCCAAAAGAAACCCATTAACAAAACCATCAGGGAAAAGCCTGGGAAATCTCCAATACCTTTGGAACATCCAGCAAACCCCGAGGCACAGAACTCGTGGGACAGAAGCATTTATTTCCCTGAATATCTGCCTTAGACCGTGGCAAAAAAATAACCCCAAATAGAAATGATCCCGAGCTACTGGAAACTGAATTTTCCTGGGATGCAAACAAGGTGATTGCCTGTGTTTCCCTGCTGGTCCTTTTTCCCGCCTCTCTGTGGCAGCAGAACACAGCGCTGGTCCTTCCAACCTTGACTGGGAATTTGCTTTTCCAAATCCCCCCTCCCGAGGGGGCTGGATGAATGAATAGAGATGGGAAGGGGAGTTACAACCCCCAAAACTCAGCCCAGCCCCATCCCGCAGGGCAACTGGATGAAGCAAACGAATTTTGGGTCCCCTGGGGTATCAGAGTTGCCAGATTAAGGGGTGGCTGCTAAGAGTGAGCAAAGCACATGCAAGGCAGTGATTTTTGCTGTGAATTGTAGTTGAAGTAGCTACTCTGGAGTTGATCCTGGCTCTGTGAAGGGCGGATTCAAGTCCCTCACCTGCCTGTGTGCTTGAAGAGTGCAGATTGCATTGCCTCCAATGCCTTACAGGAGGCTGGAACTCTCAGGCTTCCCATTTTACACACAGCAACCTGAAATTCCCTCTGTGACCATGACCTAAATGTTAAATATCAAGCACAGCTCAGAGAATCACAGCATGTTAGGGATTGGAAGGGACCTGATTTCCTGATTTCAGTCCACGTGCTTTTTCTGTACACCCAGCAGCTCATCTATTCCACCTCACAAAAAACCACCATCCAGAGATACTCTGTTGTTTCTATTTCAACCAGTGAGGACCCCACTATTGATTTCAGGATCCAGTTCAAACCACCATTGCCTCCCCAGCCCTGCTTAGCACTTCTCTCCCTGCCACTCCAAGCAGACAACACAACCATGTCACTTTTTGGCAAGAAACCTCCTTCTACCCAGCTTCCACCATCTCTTGCCCTCTCTGCCTTCAAGTTCCAACTGAAATTTTCACCTCCCTTACAATTTTAACTACCTGACAGGATTGCTGAATAAATCTTGAGTCTGCAGCAGAAGGCCCTTCCTTCTTTACCAGCTTACACCTGTTTTCATCTTCAGCACCCACTCAAAATGAGGGTAAAAAAAGAAATAAATTAAAATGTGGCAGCATCTCCCCCTTGCTCTCCAAAGGGCTGTTCAAGATGCAAAGCTGGGCAGGATGGGGCTCTTCCTAGAGTTTTAATTAGCTCACTTCTGACTTGCTTTGGTCAAGCAGATGAAAAAGAGTGAACAGAAGACACCCCATCTTTGCAAAACACTGTTATTCGGTGGGTGCCCAGAAAACTACCCCTTAAAACAGCTTTTCCACTGCAGGAAACACAACAATGAGTTTCAGTTCTCCAGCTGTTGAGCTTGTGGTGCAAAAAGCAGCAAAAATCAAAATATTCCTGTGCCTATTTTTTCCAAGAAACTCCACATTCAGGTGATTAAATCTCTGCTTCATTCTCTATTTATTTCCTTGCATATGCCACACATCCAAGAATCTGTTAGTGAGGAATTGACATTTTTTCTTCTTATTATTGCTTTCTACACCCTGGAAGGAGTCTCTGAAACAAGAGCCATCAGACAGGGAGCAGAATAATGTCTCCAAAGTGTTTTCTTTGCTGAAAGGACTTTCTAGATCCTACACACAGCTCAGAAAGCTCCAATTGGCTGCCAGTGATGTCAGGCCTGTGCTCATAATACCCAGCAAATGCAGAAAGCTAATTGAGTTCCTTTTATTTTTTTTGCTGTGTAAATTCTCTTCCATAATAGCAATAAGAACACAACAGACAATGCCCTTGGAGGGGATTACTGCCCCTTGGAGCCATTCAAGCTTTCAGCTTTAGAAACAGTGGTGAGGAAGTAATTTCAGTCATAGAGGAGCTCCAGGCCCTGGGGGGCAGGAGAAAACCAAACCTGGTGGTTGTTAGATCAGATGGTCTCTCACCCTCCTCCTCCTCCTTTCTGCCACTTCTCTGTCCATTCCCACAAGGCCACTGGCATAAGCACACCAGGATTATTCTTCATCTCCCTGAATAACATTGTTCTCCCTTTTCTCACTTCTCTTTCATTCTCACATTCACATCCTCCCCTCTATTCACTTCTCTCTTCCTTTCCCTCTCCTTCCCACCCACAGAACTGCCACTTGACCAGCCCTGTCCTCACCCCACCCATGTCTGCAGAAGGCTGATTCTGATTTCACACTCAGCAAATTCTTAGATTAACAACTGAGAAAATCCCTGTCACCTTGGTTTTGAGATCATCTACCTAGTGGCACTTGCCCCCTCACACTCCTGTCATCCAGGGCAGCTGGATCTTCTCCATCCTCTCCATAGCTTAGTGCAGGTCTGGCAGCATTTCTCTGGTTGCTCTGCTCAGCAAAAGCATGGAATCTGAAATACAAAAGGAGTTGGAGATCAGGATGTAAACCACAGACCTGCTTTCCTAGTTTCCAGATGTCTAGCACACGTGCCAGCTGAGAGTGGTGTGGAGCTTTGGAATGGATTTGCTCATCCACTCCAGAAATCTAACCCTTTTCTCCACAACAACATCCTCAAGGCTTTGGGATGCACGTGTGGACATTCTGAAGTCTTCTCATTAATCACATCCTTTCCTCAGAGGCACCTTCCTTTTCAATCTCCTGGAAATCTATTTTTAATGACTGCTTTTAGCATGCTGAGCAAGCCTATCATTTGAGAGACTGGAGATGACACTCACACCTTTGCATCAGATTCTCCTCCCAGCTGAAAGCCCAACAGGAGCTGTTCTTTCATTATTGTCATCTAAATCAGGAAGTCAAGCAGGCTTCATTTACACTCCTTGTCAAAACAGGAAGGCTTTCACAGCAGGAGAAAGAAAGAGATGCATTTGGAAATCAGAGCTACACTGGAACCAGGCTCAAGCCATGGAGAACCCTTGAACATGGCCATTCCTATTGGCCCAATAAGTCTCTGCACCACAGCTAGGCTCAGGTGAAGAAAAAGGGAAACTTATCAAGCAAAATCATTCCCTGCCACAACCCTTCTTCCTCTACCCTTACAAGAAACATTCCCTTTTCTTCTGCAAAGGAGGTAAAAACTCTGCCAAAAGAAAATGAAAGCTGGTGATTGGCAATGTACCTGGTACCAGAGAGAGCCTGTGGGTCTACAGGACCAAGATGATCTGAGGCACGTGTCAGACCCCAGCAAACACAACACTTTCCTCCAGTCTTGGTTTTGGCAGGCACTCCATCTCTTAAAAGCTACTTCTAAACACAGATGGCTACCAAAGAGCTAAAGCAGCTGCCATCTTCCCCATTGCTCTGCTGTCATTTGGGAGATTTCTGCTCTTGGAGGTCTTCCCACTCTTGCAGAAACAACAGGGGAACAGAAGAGAGCCAGCAGCCATTTCACAGCTCTAACTGCACACTGGCTGCTGCTGAGCAGACCAGCACCTCCTGAATCCTGCTGCCCTCCTGCTCTTCAGCATCACTTTGGGATTGGGAGGGGGTTGTGGAAATCCTGCTACACCATTCCTAGCAGCAAAGCCCTCTCCAGGTACTGAAATCCCCACTGTGCTGCTTTATCATACCTGCCAGAGGCCAGGCAGCTCAGCTCTTTCAGGAAAAGAATAGTTTCCTCTTCCCTAGCATTGAAAGATACAACATTGACTGGACAGGGGCCACCAGAAACCTTCTCAAGGAGTAGCTGCTTTGTGTCCACTGGAACATCACCCACAGAAAAGTAATAAACAGCTTCAACCTGTCAGGAAACAGACACTAATTAACTGGGGAATGGAAGACATTGTTTTACACAGATGCCTGGTACTTCATCAAGCACAGGTAGGAAAATTGGGGGTAAAGGATGGACATTAACTTGTGAGATGTTCAGATCTTACCACTGTGCTGGTTTGGCATGGAGTAGAGTCATAGAATCATTTAGTTTGGAAAAGACCTTTAAAATCATCCAGTCCAACCATGAACTCTACTCCACACAGTTCACCCCTAAACCATGGCCCTCAAACCCACATCCAAACCATCCTGAAACACCCCCAGGGATGGGGACTCAACCCCTATGCCAGTGCCTGACAACCCTGTCAGTGAAAGAATTTGTCCTAATGTCCAGTCTTACCCTCCCCCTGATTCACATCTTCTCCTCCTCCAGCCCAAGGCTTCCAATAATTCAGAACTTGATAGCATAGCTAGTGCAGAACCAACTTCTCAGAAGAAAATAAAGTTGTTAACCACAGACAATTTATTCTCCCTACCTACAAACCCAGCAACCCCAGAGCTAACAGATCAGTGGGAAAAGGTTAAATCTGTTCAGTGTAGTGCTTCATATTGTGAAAATTATAGCATCGTTTTAATAGATATAATAGAATATATATAATAATAATAATGATCTATATAATTTAATATACAGCATCCATCAAAACAAGCAAATTGTCTCAGAATGAGATTGACAAAGGAGTTAGGATTGGATTTGTGTAAATGGATGGATCCCAGTGGCAGTAAAAAAGGCTGATTCACACAGCAGGCTCAATTTGCCATGAAATCTGGGGTGCAGGGAACTGAAACAGTGAGCACTGTAAGCAAATCTCTTTGCCAACACACCTAGTGATTGATGATTATGGGGGGCTGATGTCTTGTGGCTCTGCTCTCATGAGTAGCTGTGGTACTCCTAGAACCAGGGAGGATTTGAGTGCAGCAGTACTCAAGAAACCCTTACCTGAGTTGATGAAAAGGGATTTGCAAAGCCCTACCATCAGTTCATGCTGAAATTAACCTCTGCACTTCTTATCTGAGATTGTAAAATAGAATTTTTCAGGAGCACTTGGGGTCTATAAGAAAAAAATGCTTTAAAAAGAAATTCAATATTGTTGACACAAGCACTTCTCTCATAACCTTGAAGCCCTGGAAACACAAATATGGCAAAGAAAGTGGCAGGGAAGCTGTTTTCTCTTTCCCTTAATGACTGAAGATGTCATTCCTTGCTACTAGAAGCAAAAATAAACAGGTTCCTGCATTCAGAAGAGATTCCATTTCCATAAAGAAGCCATCAGGAAACACAGGAGGCAGCTCCACTGTGGGGTGGGGGGGGAAAGAAACTTTCCAAGGCCACCATGAATATTTAGCTTTGCAATACCCATCAGGGCAAATCACAGCAGCCATTTAACACCCTTGGATTCCCTTGAAGCCTCCTGAACTTACTGCTTCATCCCTCATGGCCTCCAGCAGGGCTTCAGCAGAGTTGGGGTGGCTGGCACTTGGCTCAGGCTCCAGCTTCCAGAGCCATGTGAGAGCAGACTGGACACTGTGGTCTGACACAGGAGTGGATTTCTGCTGCCACTTCCAAAGGTCCTGAGCAGCCCTGAAAAGGGACATTGAGACAGCAGTGGTGAGAAGAATGCTGGCAGAAGAGCTAGGGTTACTATGATTTTATCAGTAATAATTACAATAAACCACAGGTCTTGAATCTAGACTTGCAATATAGCAGAGGACAAATAATCCTTCCAAAAATACTGTCATTTTTAGAGTTTTTGGGGGTGTTTTTTGGGGCAACTCATTTCTAAACGAGTGTGAAGAGAGCTACAGCACCTTAAAAAGCTCCTAATTCACATCTCCACATCAAAACACAACCAGGTTGTTCAAACCTGTGTATGGAACAACAATCTTGTCTTTCCATGACTTCCCTTGGAGCTGACATGTTGGGGTTTCTTTTTTCCTCTAGTGTGGCTGATCTTTATCTACCTGTCAAAAGAAAATGTGCTGGGAAGCTTTTTGGTGGTTTAATTGGCTCAATTATGTTAGTTTTAATGGCAGTAGAGAAGCATGAAGGGTTGTGCCTGCTTATTTGTACCCTAAAAAGCAGAAAGCAAACAAAATCCCAACTGGTTCAGCATCTCTGATGTCCCACCAAGCAAATCCTGCAAATCCACAAGGTGTGTTTTCCAGGAATCATTTCTATGCTGCACTATCTTTTGTCTCCCCCCACCCCTGCACAGGCAAACACAATTATTGAGCCTCACTTTTGATTTCTCTTTTTGGCAGAAAATGCTTGATGTGCATCTCCAGAGCTGTGGAGTTCCCTTCTACTTCCCAAATCTCAGTTGTATCACAAGCTAGGCAATTAAGACAGGGCACCAGGATGAAATCTGCAGGACAAAGCTTGGGCAAAAACAAAAAAAACCAGCTTGAAGAATCACACTGCAGCTGCCACTGATCCTCGTGGCACCAGTTTTATCAAATCTCATCTATTTTGCACAGCATTTTTTTTTTTCTCAGGAAGAAAATTCCACTCATCTCTCCAAAGCCAAACCTTTATGCAGAGAAAAAAAAAATAAATAAATGTGTGCAGGGAAAGATAAATTTGAATAGCTGCTTCTGTTCTGTTTGTAACTCAACCCAAATTCAGTTATTCACGTCAGGGAACAAGCACTTTGTCTTTTGTTATGGAAATCTAGTATTGTTTCCTAGTTCTGCCTCAGATTCTGTGTCCATGGAAATCTATAGAAACACAAATGACTATGGCTGTGCCTATAGCACTGGGGGGGAGGGTACCTATAGCCTGAGGACTCAAAAATGCCTGTGCAGCCTGATGGGACCTCACTGTTTTCACTCTGTAATGTTTAGAAGAGGCATTTTGCTGTTGCCAAGTCCCACTTCTCCTTCTGGGTACCTGTGCTGCATTTTAAAGGTGCATTTGGGTCAGTATTTGTATATCTATTTATCTATATATCTATTTATCTATATATCTATT
>JANHGL010009684.1:6527-17643 GCA_024611195.1 Ceyx melanurus | reverse complement strand
TCACACAGGGGGAGGAATGATAACTGTTATTTCTGTAGCTCTGCTGTTTGACCAATAGTAAAAGATGTAAACACGTTCGCTTTTAGAAACACTATAAATGTAGAATGGTTGCGAATAAAGAGGAAGGACGCTGAACAATCACATTGAGTGCAGTCACTACTTTGGGTCCAGCTGATAGTCCGTCTGAAGGGGGCACGACTTAGCCATATTGGCTCGATTCGTAGCTCTGTTAAGGAGAATGATGTTCTCATACTGAGTCGAGTCGTTCATCCAGCGGCGCTCTTTCCGACAACTAATAACTATATCAGAATCTCGTAAGATTGCCTTAAGAATGAAAATAATTCAGCTAGGTACCAGGTTACAGTCTCAGAGGCATACTGAGATCTGCTACTTCTGTAGTATTTCCATGACACAAAATAGAGCTCTATAACTTACTTAAGAGAATGCGTGCAAAATTATTTTAATTCTTGGACTTTAAAGATGATTCATCAGATGGATGTTTCTGAAGATTAATATGTTATGTTGTTTCCAGAAGGCAGATAAAGGTGAAGTTTCAGACTACCACAGGCTTTTTTCTACCCCTTTTTTCTACTACTGCTTTCATTGGTCACATCTGATGCTCATTCCACTTTCCTCCATGAGTGCTGTGTTCCTTTCTTACTTGGTTCTTCAGCAGAGGGAGATAAAGCTGTGCTGTCAGGCATCCACAGGGATTGCACAAATACATGTAGTGCCAAGTCAGAACACACACACAATGAAAATATTTTACATGCCAATAGTTATATTCCATCATCTCTCTGCATGACTTAATTGGGAACAAATGTAAAGAAGTGCTAATGTCCAGGGATGCCCTATTCAAATCAGAATCCCTTATAAGGAATTATATTTTCATCTGAGTTAAGGAATATATATAAAAATATATATATAATCTACTTTCAACCACAGTAGTGAGAAGAAAAGACTGTTGTGTCCTAACCATCAGCTTTACTATTGTAGCAATATAGGCAGTGCGCACATGAAGCTCGGTGCAAACAGTGAGGGTGAATACAAACACCAGACCAAGACAGCACATAAAGAACAGCATAAAAATGCACATAAAGGCTGTTTTATGGCAGAGAAAATAACCTAACACTTTCTGTTTAAATTAGTATGTACTAACATGATCTGAACAACAGTATTTAAAAACAGAACATAAGCCCCCACACATGCAAATAACTTAAGTATTTGAAACAAGATAAATCCATGTTTATAGTAAATACATATATATTTTAATCAGAAATTAGTACTTGCCTGTAACAGGGATCTTGAAAGAACACATGGTGATTGCTCGCTAAACTCACAGAAAAAATCCTAATTTACATTCAGAGGGAAAAAAGACAACTCAGGTTAATACGCCAATTTTTTATATATACACACATTTACATTTTTATACATACATGCATTTGCATTTTTCTATATACACAACTGTGTAAATACATCTGTATTTTGTATATGTAAAGACACATAAAAATAGCATACCTTATACAACTTGTAAGAAAGTAAACATGATTAATTTGAACAAGCCAGAACACATTATGAAGGTAAAATATTTTTTTTTCTGCAATTACTTTTTATTTAACAGAACAAAAGGTTTCTGATTCTTCCTCAGATGCACCAATTAAAAGGATGATAGTATAGAAAAAGGACACTGTGAAACTATTAAGATCACAATATAACTGAACCAGGTATGTAACAAAAGTTCCATGTTTAACTGGTACCAGAGGCTTCATGTAAGTAATGCTTTAATTAACTTGCTAGAAAAAATAGGAGGGCAAAATATTTTCTAGTAATCTTAAAGCTGATGTAACTGTGCTCGTTTTTTTCAGTGAAAGCACATACGGTAAAAAGTATTTCAAACTTTTAAGTGTCTTCTAACAAATATAGGCAGTAACAGAGAACAACACCACTTATTCAAGAAAGAAAATAAGCTTAACTTTATGCCTCTTCAGGGAATTACATGGTTAAACACACGTGTATGAAGTGCTCTTGTGTTCTAGGCACACATGCAGAAAAAAATACCAGTGAATTCCATTCTGCTACTGCAGATGAAGCTCTTCGACCAATGAAGAGTTACAAGGAAATTAACTTATTGGGCTTCACCACTAACATGCACAATACCAGATTAAGGGAAAAATGGGAGGTTTGAAAGGAGAAAAAAGGTGAATGAAAAATATACAAATGAAAAATATTATTTATCAGGAAAGACAGCAAATTCTGAAAGTGGACACTACATATGATTCAGTTTTTTCAAGTGAGCATTGGCATGCATATATGTAATGATTTTTTTGCAAGTTACATTTTATGACCTTATTTTTGGCTATAAATAAAAAGTCCTCATGCTTACCAGTATACAGTGCAAATTAGTTAAGTTGACTACTTCACATACAGTTTTTATTCGGTCTATTAGTTTGGAAAAATAATTGACCATTTCTTCCCTTTTTATTATTTTTGCATATCGAGGGAAAGTTGGTGGCAGCAATCTCTGATTAACAAGGGGCTCAAAACCCATCATAATAGGATGATCTAATGAAAGAGAAAGAGAAAAAAAGCTGTATATAAGCCGTGTTTACACAACTCACTTCAAACTTGAAAGTATAATACAAATTGTTCAACTAGCCAAAATGAACTTTGACAGCAAACTTCCAAATACACTAACTACTCAACTGAGACAATGATTACTGTTGTAAAACACACAGTCCTCAACATCTCAGCATATACCCTGTATAGACAGTGAGATGATGTTCCCTATTTTAAAATGGCATATACACTGATTTGAAGTGCCTTGCGCTTTATCAAAATTCAAATTTTCTGTGTTAACAGTAATGCTTTCAGAAGAACCATCATTTAGTGAAATAAAATTAAAGATCAAATAATGCCGAACTGTAACAGCTTGTATGTATAATGAGTATTAGCAGTTGAAATTAAATAGTGATTAAAAAAAAATGTATACCTATTAACATTTCTCAAGTCAGCATATTAAAGAAAGAAAAGGTAGAAGTTGATATGTACCTCCTTTAGTGGTATCATTCTGTGCCTGGATACCATGATGTAGTGAATTATGGATGGCAGAAAGCAAGTCAGCAGCCTGAGTCATTAATTTCTGAGCTTCTGCAACTGCACTTGTCTGAAAGGCAGGTTAGTTATTCACCAACATATTTTGACTACAGAATTAATGCAAGTATCAGAAAGAAGAATTATATTCAGAATTCTAACATTTATACACAGCCAGTTCTGAAAAAAACCAATGCCCAACAGATTTCTGAAGAGTTCTTTATATTTTACAGATCTACATGTACTTTTAGTATTGTATTTTTTGCTGTGTAAGATAGTCCTTAACAATAATTACAACAGCAAGTCAAGTATACACCACATGCAAATTCTCTACTTTTGATTTGGGAGGACTGAGGAGGTCCACAATACTCTTATGGCAAATGAGGCTGAACTCTAAACTGCAAAGAGGAAAAAATATCCTATCATTAGAAGATGCATAATTCTTGAGAAGACATACAAAGCATAATGTATAATTTCAAATGAAATCACTATATAATATTAGAACATGCTAGATGTCCATGAGAACTTTTGATTCATGATGTGCTGACATGCAGAATTTTATGTGAATCTAAACCTGTTAGCAAACTGGGTACCATTTAAAATAGATGTCTGTAAAATCTAAGGTCTTGTTTTGAAAATACTGGACTTGAAGAAACTTGAAACATTTAAAGCCTCAAGTGAAATTTCAATTTAATTTCTTTTAGAAAAAATTGTTATTTTAAAGACCCTGAAGATCAAATAGAAGCTGAACAAGATATGTAGCACTGCATAATGTATGTTCACGTATTATAGCAACCCCAAATCTACAAAAAAATAAACTGCTAACCAGATCTAACTCAAAGCAAAGTAGTCCATCACATTAATAGCTTATACTTTGAGTAATTAAGACTTTAATGACATGAAGATAACCTGATTTTGTGTAGATCATTAACACACAGCAGTTAACACAGGTTCTGGTTGTCTGTCAACATAGATCACTTCCATGTCATAGCTTGATTTCTGATACAAGAAATGCTTAGTCAGAATGCACTGACTGTAAGTTCATATAGAGTAGTTCTCAACTACTCTATCATTTTTTCCTCAACAGTGATGTCTACCAATAATACTTGCACCTGACTTTCAGTCTAATCAAGGTCTTTTAAACTGTGCAGTTCACAGCTAATCCAACAGCAGATTGCGTTGGAAAGATTCCATGCCACTTAAGCAAGAAACTTGTTTATTTCTTAATGAAAAGGGAAGTAACAATAAGCAATAGACCGATATTTATTACTGTATTAAAAAAAAAAGGTATTCAAATTAAATCTCTGTCTGATGTGACATGTGATTCTACACCTTTACTCTAAAATGTACGGTTCCTTCCTGTCTCAACAATTCGGAAATAAAATATTCAAAAAAGCATGCAAATTGCACAGAAAGTTGTTGTGCTCCTATTGTCAGACTTAACAAGTCCATACAAAAATACAGTATCACCTGGAAGGAAAAACTAACAATTCTTTAGAGATTAACAAAACACTGCACAATGTCAGGCAACTTCACAGAAGGGGACTGAATTTGAGAAATAAGAAAGTTTATGTGTACAAAAAAAGTTATCCAAACCCCACAGATAATTTTAAGTGTTTGAGAATGAATACTCTGTCTCTCTGCAAGGCCACAATAATGCCATCTACTAGCCTTCCTGGTGTTCTCCTTACAAATCAATGAAAATGTTATGGTTGCTGTGTAAGGCCTAATCCAGTGCTTTACCTCCAGCAACATCAATTCACATTTGAAGTATCCACACTGCAATTGCTGGGCCTTAGAGAATGAAGAATGAGTTTTTCATAGAATCACAAAGCAAGAACAGAAACACCAAATGAATATACCTCTTTTTTGGTGAATGCTATCAGAACAGTCAGTAGTACCCGCGTAAACTTCACTCTGCTGAACACAGCTAAACACTGCTGATGCTGTAATAAAAATATACTGCAAATTACTAAGCAATAAACATTAAATCCTGAAACCCACTTAGACATTTTTATAGATTAAGTATGCTCTCTAGTCTTAAAAATATGGTATCTATTATGGTTATGAAAAAAATGTTATAGAATTTATAGAAGAAATCTGTACAGTTGCCAGAGGCTGCTAGCAGCAGTAAAAGCTGCTGTGGAGAAGGTACAGGACAGATTAAACCACCTGCTTTGCTAATGGCTTTTTCTTGAGAGGTAGGGGCACAAATGGCAGAATCAGTATTCTGCCATTGGGATCAATCCAACACTCTGATCCTTCAAAACGCATCCCAACTAGCTTACCTGCTAGCCTGGGATTTGCTCAGGGCCATGGTTAGAGAAACTCAGCTATTACATTGGTAGCAAGACTGGTGACACACATTTCTCACAAGCTGTTAGCTACTGCTTAAAGTAATGATGTACTAATTCATGAAACGCACAACACACACACACACAAAAACAAAACAAAACAAAAAAGCAGTTCATTACTTCAAGTTCAACTTCTGGATCTCTCTCTTCCCCTTGTCGACTTCGAGTGCTCTAGAAGGGAAAGAAGTTTGAAATAATGTATTACAAGTTACAAAGGGAAGCTACTGATAAAATCTCTTTACCCTTCCCAAAACATCTTCCTGTGAAATAATGCTAGAAATTAGTTCTCAAGTTCAAAACCTCTTAACATATAATGTAGGTACTCATGTGATGCAAGACTCTCCTACAACGAGGCCTATCTCAGCCTCCTCTGCAAACAGGCAAGGAAAATGTATGAACTTTTTACATGGTAAACTGTGGTAAAAGAAGACTGACTTCTGGAACATCATGTAATACATCTGCATAAAACCAAGCAGTCCAACACATGCTTTCTGTTGCCCCATCCCCATGTTATCTTCTAAATCATGGTTCCACGTATTAATAGTGAAGCAACTATCAGAATGTTTAGAGAAGTCTGAAGACTTAAGCATCTTTAGCTAGAAGGCAAACTATCAGCATGTCACCTGAACTACTACGGCAGCTCTTCAAAAAACCTAACCACTTAATGACACAAAACTGTCACATTCTTTGTAATGCAACCACCTTCACCAAACCGATGTTAAATACACTTGAAATATAATTAATAAGGCAAATTTTTAAAAAATTACCTTCACTCGTCTTTGCATGTCATCTTCTACATCTTTTAGCATACCTGGAAAAGTCACAGACAATTAAAAGCTGAGAAGCACCTACACCACTCATGGGGAAAATGTTTTGAGGGGAAATCCAGTTTTCAAAGACTAAACAAAAAAATATTCTTGTGAAGGATGGTGGGGATGTCTTGGCAACAACAGATAAACAGATAACAGAGGATAGATTGATTGATCCAAAGCTGAAGTGTTCATAGATTTTCTAAAACCAAATCAACTGAAAGCTCCAGTATGAATCAAAACCGAGTGCAGCAAAAGTCTAACATACATCCTTATGTATGTACCTAATAATGTACATATCCGTAGCTTTGTATCTACTAGATTGCTTTTTTCCACAAAATCTGTTTGTTCAGATAACACAAAATTTTGAGTCAGAAAAGCAGAATTCAAGCAGTGCACTTGGCAATGATTTGCCTCTATCTTATGCCCAGACACTTGGTTGACACATATCATTGTGTATCGCACTTCTGTTTCTCAGGCATTTAACAAATACACAGCTGAACCTTTTCTTCAAGGAAAAACAATTTACACTTTTTGCCAAGCCACCAATTTCCACAGGATTAATAAAAAAACAACCCCTTATCATCTAATAATAGTTAACAATTAATTATGTTTGCTTGAGAGTAATTAAATTTGCTCAAAAGTGAGACTAGTGGACAGTGATTCAAAGGTGGGAGTTTCCAAGCCCCATTGCTTTCTGTCACTGGCAGTGGGAGGCTTGGTGCAGCTGGGCAAGGATTCTGAGATAAACTCTGTAACAATGTAGTGTTATTAAGCAGGTTTTCTGTATTGCAGTGCTGGACACACAGGGGATCACACCTCCAGATACGTGTGCCAAACTGGGTACCTAGTTTATATATAGACTAAACATATATATTCATTATTACTTCCTCAAAAGGGCAGCCTTATGTTAATAGGGGTTCCTGGAATTCATTTACACAGTCCAAGCATGTGTAATAAAATTAGGGTTAGGGTCTTTTCTCCCTCTGGTGGTCTTTTGTGACCTCTGGTGGTCAATGACTTCATCTTCTCTTTTTCTTCACTGTGTTCTTTTGATGACCTAAAACCTGAAATTCTTGTTCTTGCTGAAAAACTGTTTCTTGTCTGTTGAGCATGCTTGGGTGCCTCAAGACATTCTGTTTTCCTGTTCTTGGAGATAACCACTGTCTATAAGGCTCTAAATTTCACAGTACGCCTGTACTACACGACTACCCATTCATTGTTGTTGCTTAGTAAAACTCCACCAAATATCCCAACTCCTGCCTTCAACTGATACACAGAAAGCACAAACTGTACCTGTAACTCTGAGATCTGTCACACTGTTGGCCATTTTAAATCCGTAAGTCATTGACTGAAAATCTTCCTAAACAATAAAAATCAGAGAAGCAACATGTAGTGAAATATAAATAGTATTAATTACAGTTTCAAGTTGGGGTCTGAGGTTGTTTTTATTTGCTATCTTGGGCTTATTTTTTTGTATTTTGGTTTGAGTTTTGTTGTTGTCGTGGAGTCGTTTTGTTTAACTGTACAAAGTATGTAAGTCTGGTCTTATTCTGCAGAACTGAATACCTCCATGGTCTGAGTGACTCTCCTGCCCAAATCCACCCTGCAGTAATTTTTTTCTTTCCTAAATCCTTAATACCACTATTCCCTTCACATTTTCATCAAGTACCACCCCATTAAAGTGTTGTAAGAAATATGGATGTAAAGTATTATTTAACTGATTTTAGATGTACTCAGTAAGAAGTGATTTGTCCAAGCTCTGAGGAAACAAAAATTGCTCTGACATCAGCAAACCAGACTCTTATTCCATTTCTAGATGGACATCTTGGGGAAAAGAAACGGCAACCATGGTTATCTATAGTAGGAAAACCACAAGTAAAACTTATTTCAAATAGTTAGCCAGAAGACTTGCATTGTTTCTTGAGTAAAGTATTTGCATGACTCCAATACTCAAGCAAAATACAAAAAAGAGCATGAAACAAGAGAGCTTCATTTTAAAGAGATCTAGTACATTCTGAAAGATGAACTGCTTCCCTTACAGTATCCTTGAATCAAACAGAAGGAAATTTCTCTCATATACTGTTTTATTTGCATTATGGAGCCTATATAAAATGTCAGTTATTCAACCAGAGGCAATATTGAAGCACATACCTCCTCAAAAACAGCTGCTTTGTTAACCTTTTCTCTGGCAATATCACAGATTTTTAGGATCCCTAGAGCAAAAGCCTTCATAGCAGGATCTTCTATGAAGTCTGGATTGTGAATGTAAAGGCAAGTGAATACTGTCTGGGCCAAGGAGTGTCCCTCTAACCATGTTATCTAGGGAAAAGAAAAAAAATACTTTACTCATAACAGCCAAGCCTTCATTTGTATGTATCCATTCTTCTTCCATCGTACTGTACTTTGATGAGTCATTAAGGAAGTCCCCAACACAGCAACCTTCCATCTAGCAAAAACAGGGCAAGAGAAGGTCTCTCAACCTTTCAGCTTTGTCCATCTGCTGGCTGTGGCAGGCAGTAAGTTACAAAACTCTCTAACACTATCAAATTCAGGTCTAATCTCTACAACTTAAGACATGACATTAAGCGAAGAGACCACCAGATTTATAATCTTCTTCTATATAAATACTAAATTAAAAACTCAAGTAGCTATGAAACAGCTCAGCAATATTCAGCATGTTCTCCTCTGTAATTTAGATCATCTTTTCACAATCCTTTCTCTTGTACTACTAGCATGATGCTTTAAACTACAGGGAAAGTTTCAGTAATTAAACAATTACTTCTATCTTGAAATAGCAAAATACACAATAGGATCATATTTTTAATATGAACACTGCCTCTTAAAAAAAACCAAACCAAAACAGTCAGTAATTCAGTCACAGGGAGACAACAACCAGTGACCTTTACATGTCTTTTCAGACTACACCAACTAGAAATGCTGTTTTAAAGAGAAACTGGAAAAAGCTTCTATCATTTACTGATGAAATTAAGACCTATACAGAGAAAACCCAGTAACATTTAACAAATAGTTGATAATTTAATTCCTTTGCGTATATAGGTATTTTCTTTTCTTTCTTCAAAATGCCCCTGCAAGCTCAGTCAACACTGGCTGTACAGAAATGAGCAAAAAAGTGCTGTAGGTTACCACGCACTTGCATCCCAATATGCTCAAACACCTAAATACAGCAGGCAGTCAGATACCATACATTTATGAAACACAAATTATACAACCTTTTTACTTTATTTAAAAACATTACCAGTTCTCTTCCATAATAATTTATTATAATAAAAATTATGCCTCTTACAACACCCAATGTAAATACCTAAATGGAAACTAAAATACTTATGTATGTGTAACTTTAGTATGTATTTCCTGCTTGGTGGATCTTTTCTCATGAGGTTTTGGGTTTTTGTTTTTGTTTTTTTTTTAGAACTGGATTAAGGGATTGTATTTCAAAATCAAAAGCATCCAAAGCTAAATGCAGAGAAATGCTTACCAAACAACAAAAACACGTATCCATTATTCCTATCAGCTCAGGTGAAGTGAGATCCTTTATTTTAATGGTGCCATCCTTAAAAAACAAAGAAAGAAAAAACCAAACAGTAAAGACTATGGAACCCTATAGGCAAAATACAACACACTGTTTGTAAAATCAAAAGGAAATCACAATTCAGGTTAAGAGTTCAGAATATTTGTATACCACTAGCTTTATTCAGTAGCTTCATAATGTGCCTTGAATTCTGCAAAAACTTACATTCCTATTATGGTTAACACTGACCAAACAATGCTATTTGAAGAGAAAGCTAAAAGAAAAATTCTGGTTTATGAGTAGGCAGTTTAAAACCAGTTAACTGTCAACACTAAAATCACAAAGTAGTATCTATAATCTTAAGAAAGATTGTACAAGGAATAATATCATAGAATCATATAATGTACTGGGTTGGAAGGGAACTCTGAAGTCCAACCCCCTGCAATGGGCAGAGACATGTCTTAACTAGGTCAGGTTGCTCAGAGCCTGATCAAGCCTAGCCTTGAATGTCTCCAGGGATGGGGCCTCCATCACGTCTCTGGGCAACCCATTCCAGTGATCTACCACCTTCATATTAAAGAACTTTCTCCTATCTACTCTTTTCTAGCTTAAAGCCATTAACCCTTGTCCTATCACTACAAACCCTTGTGAATAGGCCCTCCCTTGCTTTCTAACAGGCCCCTTTCAGGTACTGGAAGGTTTCTGTAAGGTCTCCCCAGAGTCTCCTTCAGGCTGAACACCCTCAACTCTCTCAGCCTGTCCTCACAGGAGAGGTGCTCCAGCCATATGATCAATTTCATGACTTTCCTCTGGACACGCTCCATCAGGTCCATGTCTTCTTATGTTGAGGGCTCCAGAGCTGGACACAGGTACTCCAGGTGAGGTCTCACCAGGGCAGAGTAGACGGGCAAGGTCACCTCTCTCAATCTGCTGGCCATGCTTATTTTGATGCAGCCCAGGATTCTATTGGCCTGGGCAGCCATTGCACATTGGTGGCTCATGACCAGCTTCTATTAGTACCCTCAAGTCTTTTTCCAAATAACTGCTCTCTAGCATGTGCTCTCCTGTTCTATATTGATAATGCTGGTTGCCCCAGCCCAGGTGCAGGACCCTGCACTTGGCCCTGTTGAACCTCATGTGGTTCACCTGAGCCCACCTCTCCAGCCTGTCCAGGTCCCTTTGGAAGGCACCCCATCTCTCTGGCACATCAACTGCACCACCCAGCTTAGTATCATCACCAAACATGCTGAGGGTGCACTCAATGCCACTGTCTTATGTTATTAATGAAGATATGAGCACTGGTCCCAGTACAGACCCTGGAGGGACACCAC
>JANHGL010009683.1:0-12826 GCA_024611195.1 Ceyx melanurus | reverse complement strand
CAGGCAGGGGGGTTGGACTAGATGATCTTCTGGGTCCCTTCCAGCCCCTAATTTCTGTGATTCTGTGATTCTGTGACAAGGAGTGAAGTAATCCAGAGAGATGATCCTTGAGCTATCTTCTTCATAAAGGATAACCCAGCTGTTTTATGCAGAACTGCATAAAAACATAAATGAAAAAGTCCAAATCCACACTTAGGCTGGTATTTCTGTGACTCTTTAAGAACAAAATAAATGATGGTTAAAGAGTACTTTGCCCTACAGGGAATACCTAAAGGATTGTAAATATAATAGGATTCTTTTTTCTTTAGCACTTTCTGTCCACAAGGTGTCAATCCTCACTCGTAAGAAGAACTAATGGCTGGTATATTGCTCTCAAGCAGAGTTGTAGCAAAGTTTATGGCTCTTCGGGAGCAAAAGCAGACAGAGAAATAGGAAAGGAAAAGCCAGTAAATGCAATGGATGAGTGTAAACGTCAATGGCAAAGCCTTCTCCCTCTATCTTGTAAGAAGATCACATACAGGCCTTGTAGTATTAGATACACAGCTACACCTTCATAGCTAATGGCTTAAGTCAAAACTCAATTCCATTATTATTTTTTTTGCAGTATTTCAGTTTTGATGAGACACGCTAAAAATCTGTACTCTCCTCAACATGTTTTTATTTAACAAAGATGTGAAAAAGATCAGCCAAAAAGAGAAAGCTCTGGAGACATATCCAGAAACACTTAACATTTCTGAATAACAAGTGACAGAAGAGAAGAAAAAAGTGTGAAAAAAAGGGAAAGGCTTTCAAAAAACTCAGCACCATTTAAACGTCAGATAAATAGCCAGATTTATCAACAGTGCTTTAATAACAAACCACCTTGCCAACTGGTGCTGAAGAAGCAGCATTAATGTCCTCAGAAATCCTGAGAGAGCACTAATAGTCCAGCTGAAATACAGCAAAGACACTTTTCCCTTTTAGCACAGCTAATGGGCACTGGATTCTGCCTGGGTTCCCTGGGTGAACTCTGTTTGCTCTGAGTGGCTGTTTAGCGTTCACAGTGTGTTTTAACCCAGGTGGGCATCTCCTGACCTCAGTCTCCTCAGTGCTTCTCCTGTCTCCTGGCACCCTCTGACACGGGCACAGCCTCCAGCTCTGCCAGCTGCATCCCAGCGGGTTCCTGGTGTGGCTGTACCAGAGCCACCAGAAGCAGCAGGCTGTCACTGGCAGTGTCAGCTGATGCCACACGGTCACACAGGCACAGCCCGGGGTCTGGAGCTCCCAACAGGACCCTTGGTTGCTAGTGATGATGCCTGAGATGGATGGAAGCCAACGCAACTGTTGGAGACTTGACTGCCTTGGCAGCCGAAGAAAACTCTTTCAAACCAAGACTATTTCATGTGGAAATCATTGTTTGACAGCAAACATCACAAGCTCTGTCAAGAGTCTCTGGGGAGAGCAGAGCTGCATTTCATCAAGGGAATTAGTAAAAACTAGGTGGATCTTCCAAGGGAGTGAGGAGCAAACAACAAATTAATGGCCTTGGAAAAAAACAAGGAGGATCCTAAGTCTGGTGAAACAGGGAGTTGTTTCAGGAGGGACTGCTCTGTGTAGGTGTTCTAGGGAACTCAAAAGACCTCACTGGGCAGTTCACACCCCCTGCCATTGCCCTCTGCCCCTGTCTGGCCACAGCCTGGGCACACTGCACGTTGTGCTCTGGAAGGGGTTGCATTAGATACACTGGCAGGTACTGCATCGCCCTGAGCTGGCTGGTGCACGTTGTTCACTAGAGCCTGGGTTGGTCCCCTCTGCCTGGGGGGAGGACATCTGGCACATTTTTCCTGACACACAGACAAAGGTTTTGTGGCTGAACATCCCTGTTTTGGAAATATGGCATCACTGGGGCCTGATTCTTTTGCTGAGAAAGGAAATGAGTCGGTTGGGTGTGTGCAGCTGGGAAGAGTGAGGAGGAGTGAAGCCTTTGTGTTTGCAGCAGTTTTCCTCCTCTTTTTGTTGAATCATGGCTAAATAAATAAAGCAAACAGACCAGGACAGCCATGGGACAAAATCTGAAGAGCACTCTTAGGCACAGGTAAAGCATAAATAAGCTCTGCCAAAGGTCTAATTATACCTCTGTTCACCCTGAGATTTTGACAAAACTCATTTTGCCGCTTATTAAAGAACATTAATTTCCAATGCCATATGACATAAAACTGGAAATAGATTTGGCTACTCCCAGGGCAGTGCCAATACACTAAAGACTCACAGAACTCCTAGCTTGCTGGGAAATGTGCCCAGCAAGACTGACCTTGGGCATCCACAGACCCCTCCTTGTCTGTTGTCAGGCATATTTAAGGTCACGTTTGTAACGTGCCTGTACACCCATCAGAAACACAACTGTGCTCACCAAACAATTTAATGCAAGTTGTCTGAAAAAGGTTTTAGGCTTATGTTGTGCTGAATGTAAATGACCATGTGTGTAACACTGACAGAGGTTTCTTTTTATGAAGATACCTGGAGATAAGGCAACTCACTTGTCTGCCCAGATAAACTAATCTGTACAGAAAACTGAATAAAGCCATGCCACATATGCAGCAACAGTGCAGGTACATATTGTTTTCCTATTGAGGTACATAATATGTTATAATTTCTTACTGGCCAAATGATGGTGTACCAGGTCAGTGTGAACACCTTCTGGAAGTTACAGAGATGACCTTTACTTGTCTCTGCCAGGATTTTACATAGGTTTGGTTGGTAACGTAAAACCAGATCCTTCTGCACTTCTAAAAAGCCTACAGCAATGTGTAGTTATCACAGAATCACAGAATCACAGAAATTAGGGGCTGGAAGGGACCTAGAAGATCATCTAGTCCAACCCCCCTGCCTGAGCACTTATCACTTTCTTAAAGCCAAGAAAACAATGCCAGGAGCCTCTGTGTGCACAACTGAAACAGAGTCTTTCTTAAGAGTAGGCAAAAAACCCAAAATGCAATCAACCAGGTGAGGCTGGTGGTAGACCAAGCCCACATCACTTAAGTCTCTACTCACAGCAGACTCTTCCCTCTGCATTCCAGCCGAGACAACAGCCTGGCTATTTGACACTGGAGAGAGAAGGAATTTTCCAAAGCACAGGATTTAATGGGTTGTTACGAAACAAAAATCAGTTTTGACCTCTTGCTGAAGAATGGGGAGCTAATGCTTTCCATCAGCAGAGAGCTGTTACCGTGTTGAAAAGATGACGCTGATTCCTTGATGGCGCAAATGAATTAGAATGAGGGAAGGAGAATTGTCATCTCCTACTGAGCACCTCATAATTTTGCTGTCAGCTGAAGAGCTAAGATTACTGCCAGCAGCAGATAATACACAGTGAAAGGAACCAAAAGCATCAAGTTTCAGAAAAAAAAAAGAAAAAAGATGAGCATGTGTGCAGTGAAGCAGGGAAGGAAGGAAGAAAGGGTAATAAAAACCTGTTCTGAACAGTAAATTAACAACTTAGCCGCAGAGTGGAAATTGCTAAATGCCACTGGATCCTATCTGTCGAAATGAAGATTAAAAAAAAAAGAAATATGAACTCATCCCTGACACTGCTTTGTTTTCCTTGCATGTGATGATCATAAACTGATGTATTTGTGCATTGAGAAATTTTGCCACAGAAATAGCAGCTAAGGCCGACAACTGGGAAAAACGCTTCCAAAAATCTCTGATCAAATTCTTGAGTAGATTTTGATTCCACCAGGGGAGTATCCACCTCATAATTGTTTTCAGAGATCATTTGAGCACTTGATTGTGATGAGAACTGGCGCTTGCATGCTAAAAGTAAACTTCAGGCCAATTGTGAAATACCTTGTTGTGCTAGTTTATTATGTAAATAATGCAGAGGGGGAACATACATAATACCATTTGACCTATACCACTGGCTGAAAAGTGCATCTTGCAAATAGTGAATGTTACAGCCAGCCATGCGGTTCCCTGTTTGCCATCTTTATGTCCCAGCCTAAATAATGTGCTCTTGTTTCTGCTCCCTTAGCTGGGAGGCTTCTGTAACTGAGATCATACTGTAGCTGGAGATTAGAAACCACAAATCGTTGTTCATAAACTTGTGCTTTGTGGATCACTGATTATTTTCTGAACAAGTATGTGGGTAATTATTTTCTTATAACAAATACATTCAGTGAGTGTGTGGCCTTTTCAGTGGTGATTTGAGATGAGAGAAAGGGAAGAGTAGTCTAAAGCACTCCCAGAAGTGAAAAGATCAGCTGTGATTTTTTTGGAGCATCTGCACTTTGTGAGCATGATCTTTAGTATCATGATATTCTGTCTTGGTTTTCACTTGAACCTTCTCACCTGGTTTACAGTACAGCCCTGCAAAGAGTTGCAATATGCTGGTGTTTTGGGTTAACCCCAACAGGCAGCTCAGCCCCATGCAGTGGAGGATAGGGGAGAGAAAAGGAGGGGCGTAAGTGAGGAAACATGTGGGTTCAGATAAATGCAGTTTAATAAGTAACAAAAGGAAACAAAAGAAAACAGCACTAAACCCAAGCAAAACAAGTGATGCAAAACCCCATAATTGCTCTCTACCAGCCAATTGATGCCCAGCCAGGACTAAAGCAACCGCAGCCCTGGAAAACTCCCCTCCTCTCCCCCAGCTTTTCTTGCTCAGAACAACATCATGTGGAGTAGGATGTCCTTTTGGTTAGTTGGGGCCAGCTGTCCTGGCTCTGTCACCTCCAAACCTCCTGCCCACGTCCACCTACTCACTGGTGGGGCAGGTGGAGAAGCAGAGGCAGCCTTGATGCTGTGCAAGCTCTGCTCAGCAATAAGTAACAGACCCCTGTGTGATTACCAACACTGTTTTAATCAAAACCCCAAAACATAACACCATATAGGCTCCTATGAAGCAAATGAACTCCATTACAGCCAAAACCAATAGACCAGTCAAGTTACTGTGAAATGTGTCAGTAGGGTGAACAGAAATGTCTTAGGCTGGTTTTGCTGGTGGGTGCACCATGGAACTTCTAGGCAGGCTTTCCTTCTCTGACCTTCTCATATTTGTGCCTTATCTTAGGAATTTTAAAAGTGTTTTTCCTTCTCAAAAGTTCTCTAAGTGCTCTTTTGGCACTGCTGACTTGAGGTCATTGCCTCTGAAGCAAAACATCCAGTGATTTCGTTGTATTGGAGAAGTCCTCTGAGCACCCTTCACCATGCGAGGAGAGACAGAACATGCTTAGGCTAAGTCTATACTCCAGGAATAAGCTGTGCCAGGTACCACACTCAGCTCCTAGAAAGCAAACATCTGCACTAAAAAGCCACTCTCTGCTTTGAGCCTGCCAAGTGCTACCTAGCAAACAACTCTCTTGCTGCAGTGTGACTAAGGTGCTTCATGAAGCCTTTGGAAGCTAAAGCTGATCAGCACAGACACAAGCATCATCCCCAGCACCCAACAATATCACTGGGCCATTCCATTTACTGACAGAAATACAGCCTTGCTCTTCACATACATGCTGTGGTGGTGTTTCTCCTGCTTTGTAAAGCTGCTGATGTGAATTTACCTCTCCTTTTGCTGGAGAGCAGAACACCTAGCTTGTGCACATTGTTGATAACCCTATTGCACAGGATTTAAATTTTATTTTTTCAGATTTTAAAGGTGATGATTTGAACCTGAAAAGCAGCACTTTCAAAAATAATTTGCACCAAATCATTGGTGAAATATATGCATCAAAAAAATAAAAATAAAAATGATGTGACCTCAACTTTGCTGTGTTCATCAACCTTTATGTTAACATCCTGCTATTGCCAGCCCTGGAAATGGCACTCTCATTTTGCCAGTCAATTCCTTTTACTCTGCAATATCACACCTGATGCTGTTTTATATTAGGTACATGCAGGGAGGGTGTTCTTGCTTTTTGTTCTGTTTGGTCTTGTTGCTTTCCCCACTTACTGTTTCCTCTATATGTTATTTGTAATACTTTCATTAAGTTGGTCAGGGATGACTGATGATACCTTATTTCACAAAACATCTAGGACAACTCTGGACACTAAGGGAATGTCAAGGAGATGCTCCAAAAGATGACCTTTAAGGTCCCTTCCAACCCAAACCATTCTATGATGATTCTATGATCTCATCCTTGCATGGAGCTCTCCTGAAGGAGAATTTCACAAGACCAGTGCAAGCTTGAGTAAAAAATGTGAGTTGACTCAAATAGTACTGAACCAAGTTTCACAGTATTGTGATCCGTGAAAAAAAAGACCAACACATGGTTAATCTTGAATTATTCAGCCAAAACTCTGTAAATGTTTTATCAACTTAAATGGGTGCAGGTTCTCTGACTTCATTATGCAGGAGAAAGCTTGTGCAGAAGGAGAAGCAGCACCAAACAAAAAGTTAATGCCACAGATCATATCAGAGCTCCCTTTTTCTGTGTACAAGGAGAAGACTCCTGCAGTTGTATATACTAACCATGTCCCAGTCCTTTCATAAAGGTGGCTGAAATTCAAAAGGCTGATAGTTCAATGTAGACAAAAAGCTATTTGGTATTTGGAATTCATCTGCAATTGCTGCCAGCCTTCTCTTTAGTCACCATACATTCATCTTTTTCTATTCCCAAGGCAGTACACTCCAAGATAACTTTTTGTCCACACTTCTCATCTTTTCTCTGCCTCAGGCTATCACGTTGTGAGCTGGAGGGTTGTGTGTCTAACCATTTAGGTTCAGCACAGCCTCTTAAAAGGTTCTTGTTGACACACCACAGACCTCTGAAGCATGTACTGCTTCTGAGAACCCTTTCTGAGATCTGAGGAACTTTTTTGCAGCAGTAGTTGAATGAAAGGTATTGTTATTGATGGGAGGGCTGTTAGTAGTTTCTGGCAGGGAATGGTAAAGGCTGAGAGAGAAGCTCAGCCCTTTTAAACATGAGAGAGAGATTCATGTCCAGTTTGAAATTTAGGTCAGCACTACTCCTGATGTAGTTTTGTGCAGGTTCAATTCATTCGCTTCACTGGCCATGAAGAAAATCTGTCTTCTTTTTCAGCTATTTCAGACAGCACAAATAACATCTATGGAGGGTTTTTCACTCCCTCGATTCCAGGGGGTAGTCGGTCTCAGGGGAGATGGAAACCTAGTCAAGGCATGTTGTTTGCGTTGGAGTCAATGGTAAGAAAAAGAGGCTGGATGAGACATCAAACATGATGAAAGCCTCTAGTGGAGGAGGAACGAAATTTCACAGACCCTAAACATTGTGCAGCTTGACTTAGTCACAGGTGAGCTGAGGAGCTGCAAATGCTCACAGGTATGTTTAATAAATAGCTGGTTTAAATGCTTTAGAATATTACACTTCCATTCTTGCTAAATGTACTCCACACGTTGCTAGTAATGCCTGGGATAGAACAAAGAAAACCAGGATGCCAGTTTAAGCTGTGTGTTTAAGAATCATCTGCTTTTGTTCCCTAGTTCCGCATCTGGAGTCATAAAAAATTACAACAGTGTCTGACTAAAAGTGGTGGGATACACAGAGGATTATGCTTGCACGTGAGAGCTAAGTAGAAGAAGCAGATGAGCTCTTAAGTAACAATGATCCTGGTTTTATGCAAATATGCCTGCTAAAAACAAATGAGGGAAAAGGAATATGGAAATAGATGATATAATAATACAGTAGAGCAACCAGAATTATTCTGAATAGTTTTATCTTATAAAGACTTTCATGAGGTGTCAGCTGCTCTTTGTAATTCTCTTCTTAACACAACCATCAAAGTATACCTTATCAAAATACACATCTTAGATGCTGCATTTATATTCACCCTATTTAAAATCAAGACAAAATAGGGGTTTTTTTTGTGTGTGCATGGTACTGAAGTAATCAGAAGAGCCCACCAGAACCCAGAGCAAAGGGTTTGAAAAGACTCAGTCCTAGGTAACAACAGGCTGCTGAGGAGTGAGCCAGATCCTCTGCCAAACAAGCCATCAATGGAGGACGTGTGCTGTTACTTACCAGTTTTCTATCAGCTGGTGAATCCAAAGCAGGCATCCAGGCATGCAGCAGCAGAAGACATCCTTACTATTGTGCAATTAGCTAGCTATTTGTTTTTGTCTCTTTTTCTAATTAATGTTACATGTCAAAACATCCTGAATGTCTGGAACATCTACAGGTTTCTGTACAAATATAATCAATGTGAGGGGTCTAAACACCACATGTAATGGAATCGCTACATGTAGACAATGAGCACAAAAATATTTATTGTGAAAAAATTATAACAAACTACGGAGAGGCCCAGACTGGAAATGCTACAAATTATTTTTAGGCTGAGTGGAAATAAAGCTGCCATAGATGGGACTTTAGAGTTCAGGTGTAATTTGAAC
Source organism: Ceyx melanurus (assembly GCA_024611195.1). Taxonomy (NCBI): domain Eukaryota; kingdom Metazoa; phylum Chordata; class Aves; order Coraciiformes; family Alcedinidae; genus Ceyx; species Ceyx melanurus. The sequence continues at coordinate 4,491 of JANHGL010009683.1, read as the reverse complement.
TGTGTGTCTTAACTGTGCTTCAAAACCTTCCACAAAATAGCAGGTTTGATGCCTCTCAGACTTTAAAATAACCCCTAATAATTGCAGTCCTTGAAAAGCACCACTTTCTTAAACAATACTGCTCCTGGAGATGCCTGATCTATGAAATAGTATGGCCCCACCCTGTCTGCATTTCACCAGGGCAGTTAAAAGTATCCAGGGGGTTTGCAAAGGCACAGCTGGAGAAGAACTCAGCCCTTTGGACTTGTTCTTAGAAGAGCAATTAGAAAGGCTGGGCCATTTATACCCAGAGCTGCTTTCTGTCCTGTCTTTCATGACATGTTCTGAGCTTCAGCTAACACTCTAAGGCAGCTTTGAAAATCAGACTGGGTCACCTGGTCCCTCCCACCACGATGCTGCTCTGCAGCAGGGGAGTCTGGGATGTAGCTTGAACATTGGTCTGACACCTGCTCTTGGCAGCTGAAATCTTCCCCCTGGCTTCAGAAGGAGCAAGAGCATGCTGTTGATCACATCATAACCATCACACTACTGCTCCTGAGATCAAAAACACCTGAGATTCTTCAGTGCTAAATGCATAATCCCATGGCATAGAAGCTGGCAGGGAGGACATGCAGCAGTTAAGAGACTACGAATACCCTACCCTATGACATGGTGCTTGGCTTGGCATGAACTCATATTGACACCTGCCTTATCTGCAGGAGAAGATGGGATTTAGGCTGAGAAGGAGGACAAGGGCAACAAACAGGATGGAAAACAGGAATGTGCTATACTGTATGTCAGTACAGAATGTGAGGTGCCATCATAATACAGACCTGTTTTGTTACAGGAGGAGGGGTGGAGTCAGAGTTCCTCAAAGCCACTTCATACAATTAATAGTTAATCTGATGGATGAAGGCTGCAGTTTTGAGGACATTTCCCCCCCTCCTTTCTATGTCAGATGTCTTCTGAAGCTCTTAATCCCCCCTCCCTGCTCTGTTACTGTCTGTTAAATATAAGCTGTGGATGCTGCAACATTCCCTGCAGCCATCTAACTTACACATGATCCAGCCCACTGCTCTCATCAGCATTTCTGTCATGCCAGGAGCTACAATTTGAGCACTCTTTAGAGAAAAAATACCTCCAAGAAACCCACACAGATCCCATTCCCATGGCAAGCAAATTGGTTACCCTTTGAATGACTTTTGAATTGCTTCATAGATCTGCTCTGGCAGAAGACAAGGTAGCTGCTTTCCATTCTCCATGTGCCTGCTGTGTGTGTGATTCACAATGCTGCACTACACAGGATCACAATCCTAGCTAGGGCACACAAGGTGTGATTATTTGCATCAATGCAGATAACCTGAGGTTGGGAGGCCTTACTAAGGACTGCTCGTGAGCAGCTCAGGGCATGAACTTAACTTGAGAGTTATGGGAATGCCACCGAGATCAGGCGAGAAACCCCTCTGAGTCTGCCTCGGTTACTCCAGTTTTACTCAGCTGTGCCAGTGTGCCTCTCTTGGTGTGTAAGGATGGATGAAGGACAATTGCTGAAGTAACAAAAATCTCCTTTTTGACACACGTCATTGATACGTGTTACAATGCAGTATCACGATTTGTACTCGCTGACCTTAAAGGTCTTTTCCAACCTAAAGGATTCTGTGATTCTAATTTCTCATGCCAGCAAAACACAGAAAGTGGTGAAGAGTCATCAGAGAGTATAGATGACTTGCTGTAGGGGGCTGAACTTCTTAAGCATTCTAGCTGCTGGAGAAGATGCCTGTGACAACTGCACCCCTCCTGAACTGGCTGGCAGAGAGCAAGGGTCTGCAGGAACCAGTGAAAATCCCACCTTCTTACAAAGCCAGCAAACTCTCTGTGGCGTGGCTCTGCACATAAACTGCAGAGTCTCTGTTTGGAAGACTGGGATCCCTGGGAAGGTGGTCCAGTCCTCTCTCTGCACTGGGAGGTGGACCCTTGGAAACACCCATTTGTTCCCAGGCCAGACTGTTGTGATGGAACCAGTGCCTAGGCATTACTGCAGCTGGAGCAGGGAGCAGCAGCCTGCCTAGACAGCCATGTTCTGCTCCTGTCCAGGGAATAAGGAATGGGGAATGATGCAGTTTGCTGATGGAACCTGGCCTTGGGAGCACTAATCCACCTGAGCCCAGTCTGTACCTCACCTACCCTGAAGCAGTTCCAGTCTTCCAGGTGCCAAAGGAGGCACAGTAGCCTTGGCAGTGCTGGAGAGTTAAAAAAACAAAAACAAAAACACAAACCAAAACAGAGCAAAAAAGCCCTGCCTGATGCCATAATACTGAATTTGGTTTGGTTTTGTTTTCATTCACACATTCTGAGCTTGCCGTGCTGGTAGCAATCTCGTGCGGTAGGAAGCACTGCAGAATTCCAGCAGCATTCTTCAGGCAGGCCTGGAAGGAAGACACTTTTGCAGCTGAAGCATGGGAGTGATTGTCTGTGATTGCCTGGCAGGGGCCATGCTTCAAACACTATTTGGACAGAAGAGAGGCAGTTGTTTGGTGCAGCTTGAGAAACTGCCATGTTGAAGTGGTCACAGATCCAAAAATGTACATTTCTTTCAGTGCAGGTGAATACAGATGGAAAAAAAAAAGAGATCTTTCTAGAAGTTTTACCTGAACACTGGGTATTAGACTCAAAATGGAAATATAAAATCTTATAATTCATTTTGGTTAAAAGACATCTTTAAGATCTTACTTCAGTGGAAGTAAACCTGTATGTATACAGCACGCTAGAAAACACGGATTTCTGCTGGGCTGTGAGGAAAAACTGTCAGAAAGGAAAGGGAAAGGTCAGCAGGTGCTCTGCACGCATCAGAGAAGGATGCAGATACAGAGAGGGAAAGGGAGTAAAGACTGTCATTGGACAGGGAACACAGTGCATTCTATATATAGACATATTCAGACCCAGACAAGATTCGATTGACATTGCTATTCACTAAAAGCACACAGCTTCTTTACTATATTCTTGTACTAATATAGTCACTTACTGTTTGTTTTCTTTAGAGGACGTCTGCATTCTTTATGTACAAACAGAAAACTGGAAAGAGCAAATTGTAGCTGTTTCTGTAGTAACCCCGTCTGTTGGTCACATCATCCCTGATGTCATTTAGACAGCTGGTTGGTGCCACGGGGAACCAGAATAAAACTGTGTGACGAGTCCCACCAATTTCAAACTTCTAGTCATGCTTCTTTTGCAGTAGTCCCTGAGACACAGAGTGCAGCAGTGTGGTGTCGTACCAGCAAAATAACTTGTTTTGGATTTAGGCTGTTGCTCTCACTTGAATGCATTTCGGGTTTCTTAATTAGGCATAAATTACTTTAATCTCCCAGATCTGTCACTCACTTGTAGAGTGCTTGAATTACGAAGTTTATGCGGTAATCCACCCCTTTAGGATGGAGGGCGACCAATCACAGTCTTGCTGCAGTGAAACGATCCTCTCACTGAAACTGGGCATCGCTACCAGAAGCAGCCAAAGGATTTCCAGCGCTGCCGAGCCTCTTCCTTCGCTCTCGTCCAATAAGCATCTTTCTGCCCTCATGTTTATGGGCGCAATTAGGCAGCTCCCGTGCCGCGTTTCTGTAATGGGGCCGTTACGCGCAACAAAAACTCTCAGCAGTAAAGTGCAACAAGCAAAACGCTGCAATTGGTGGGTTTTGTTCGGTCCACAGAAAGGAGGAACGTTCGGTTCCCTTTACCTAGCAGGCGCTCAGAGCCGCGCCTCCCCTCCCACAGGAGCCTGCCAAGCAGTCTCTGGCGACAGCCTCGTCTCTGAGACGGTGCTGAAGCGGCTGCCGTCCCTATGGAGACAAGGTGGGGGAGTGGAGGAGCGGCAGATGCGTTCTGGATCAAAGGTCACCCTCTTCCAGGGCTTGGAGTGATCCCGCCCGGGCAATCCCTGTCCCAGGCGGCGAGGGCTTACTTGACGGTGCCAACCACCCCTTCGTCCCACACACCGTTTTAATGACATAGGCCCGGCGAATTCCCGCGGGGCAAAGCCCGGAGGTGCATCTGCGAAAGGCAGAGCGTCCGCTGAGGCCGACGGGCGCTGCTGCCACACACCTCGGTTCGACCGGGCCCGTGGCGGGCCGGGGGGGCAGGAGGGGCCGCGGCACCCGTGTCCGCCGGCAGATGGCCCCCGCCGCCGCCTCCCGGGCCCGCCGCAGCGCCGGGGGCCGAGCGGTCGAAGGAGGGGCTGGCTTCGCCTCCTCCTCTTCGCTTCCCGCTCCGCGGCGGGGCGGGCCCTCTGGCCGCCTGAGGGCGATGCTCCCCGCCGCCTCCGTCTCCTCTGCCGCCGGGTGCTCGGCGGGCGCGGGCGGGCGGCTCCCGGAGGCTCTCGCGAGGTGAGGAGGCCGGACCGGGCTGAGGGCGCCGGCCCTCCCGGGGCGGGGGCAAGCGCCGCCACCGCCTCCCGCTCCCGCCCGCGGTTCAGCCGCCGGTGCCGGGCTGGGGGGAGGCGGGCGGGGGGGAGGGGAGGGC
>JANHGL010009680.1:33599-51054 GCA_024611195.1 Ceyx melanurus | reverse complement strand
TGTGAGCTCCGGGGGCTTCCCGGTAACGGGGGCTTCGGTGTTGTGTGGTTTTCCAGGGGATGCCCGTGGATGGGGGGTCGCGGCCGGGGCTCGGTGCGTGCTCCGGGGGTTTCCTTCACGCCGGGGATTCGCTGAGCCCTGGTGCCCGCGGTTCCCTGGGTCGCGGTTCGGCTGCCCGGGGTGGGGTGGGTTGAGAGCGGCCGGAGCTGTGCGGTGCCCGGGGCTCGGGGCGTGCTCCAGGGGTTTCCTTCAAGCCGGGGATTCGCTGACCCTTGGTCCCCGCGGTTCCCTGGGTCGCGGTTCGGCTGCCCGGGGGCTCGGTGTGTGCACCGGGGGCTTCCCCGGCTGCGGTGCTGCCTTTGCAGGCTTTGATTATTCATGGAGTGTGAGCAGCGTGCTCCTAAATCTCCTCCCAGACGGAGAGGGGAATGGTCCCCGCTAAAGGCCCAGGGAATAAATGTCTGGGATTTGGGGTGTTTCTCCTCTGAGCTGCCTCCCTATCCACGTCCCCCAGCCCCGGCTGCTCTCTCAGGCCCACAATTTGAACCCCGATCACGGTCCTGGGTTGCTTTGCCAAAGGTCTGCTATTCCCTCCTGCTTTGCTCTTTTCCTTCGATTGGAGCCCTCGGAGACAGATGTGCAGGAGGGTGTGCAGCAGCTGTCCACATCTGCAGGTTCCCGTCACAGCCATTTCAGAATAAAGGGGCAGCTCGGAGCAGTTTTCAGCCGTGGCAGAGCAGCCAGCTGAGGCACTGTGCTCTGGCACTCCTTACTTAAACATCTCATCCAAATTGGAACTAGCAGCATTCCTGGAGAAAACAGAGGGTTGTCCCAGATCTTTACTCAGCCCTTGGTGCTTTCCCAACGCTTGGGCTGGATGTCAGGCTCCTGTGTCATGCTGAGGGTTGTCATGATGGTCAGTGGGTCAGATTTGCTCATCTTACTTCAAAACGCCTCATCAGAGATCTCCGAGTTCAGGCAGCATGTCACCACTGAAATGAGGGCACCTCATCTCCATCAGCCAGGGCTTCTGGAGACCCCTCTGTGCACGTGGGGTGCTGTGCTGAGGGTGCCAGGCAGCTGGCAAGGAAGGGTGGTGGGCTCCAAAGCTTCGTTTGAGTCACGAGGGTGGGTTTGTGCTCCCAAGTGGGAGAGGAGAGATGTCCTGTGGTGACTTGATTGTGATTTCATACGCCCAGAGCCAGGGTGTAGCTTATTGCTGGGAGACAGGGCTTTTGATTTGTGGTTTCTCTCTTCCCAAGTCAGAAGATAGCCTGAAAAGCCAGCGAATGCACCCAGCCTGGTAATGGGAGGAAACTCTAATGCCAGTGCCCAGGGCGGTGAACGCTGTGGGCGAGATTCATTTACTACTTAATCCCGGGGCTGGCAGGTGCCAGGCAGGCACCGTGTCAGCAGCACGAGATCCCTGCCGAGCAGAAACAGCTCAGCCAGGGAGGGAGGGTCTGGTGTGTTCCACAGCCCGAGTCAGCTCGCAAGATCACAGCAATTCCCCGTTGCATTAACTGTCAACTGAAACTGGAGGACCTGCCTCTGGCTTCTGAGCTGTCCCCTTCCCCATCTCAACCTGTCCAGATCTCTAGGGCAGGGTCAGGAGAAGCAGGATCACAAGTGGGACATTAGCAATTCACCACCCATTGTTTTAAGGTCAGCAGGTGAGTGCAGTCGAGTCCATTGAGGAAAATCATATGGATGTTCTTCACCTCCAAAGCTGGCTGTCAACACCCAGGCCAGACCTTAGAGAGGGTTCCCTGAGATCCAGCACTGTATCTGCAGACAGCAGAGAGCTGAGGGCTTGGTGGCAAGTTTTGCACCTTGAGGTTAAAATTGCCGAGAGTAGAGACCCAAGGAGAAAGTTTTCACCTCTCCTGGGTAAAGTGGCACCACTGGGAATCTGAGGAGACTTTTCTGGAACACCAGTTACGTAAATTGCCCTGGGATCGTTGCCATCCAGGTTAGAAACTGGCTCCCTCCAACCTTTGCTTTCTGAGTCATGGAGCAGAGGTGCTGTCACCTCACTGGTGAAGGCATCAGTCCTATTGTTAAGAGAGTTGGGTTTTTCCACTCTGCTCCAGGAGCATTGGCCTTCTGCTGGGGATGAGTCAGGGCTGGTGCCCCTCAGCCAGGGCTCAGCCCAGAGCTGTGCTGGGAAAACTCATGGCAGTGGGTGACAGTGGGAGCTTGAACTGATCCCTCGCAGGAGACAAGTCCTGGCTGCTGACCTACCTTCGTAGTACTTTTTCCTTCTTTTTTTTTTTTTCCTTCCTTCCCTGTTATCTCTGCTGCTTAATATTGCTTACGTAGTAGAAAAACCTGACTGGGGCAGAGGACAAGTGAGAGAGTGGAGTTGAATGACTTCATCAGCATAGCCATGGATACTGCCATCGGGGCCAGGCTTTTCTTTAAACTCTTGTCTCGTTACACAAACATCCAGCAATGCCACTGACGTGGGATTACGCCAAATCCAACCACTTCAAGCTAATTATTTCTGCCTGTAAATGTGTATCATCCTTTACTGAGCAGGAGCTATTCGAGAATGATTATCTTTTTCAAGCATCTTAGCTGAACAGTGCATAAAACCATGATCAAAAGATAGGGGAGGAAGCTGAGTGACTGTTGTCTCTGATATGTCTTGTTCAGAGAGTCCTCGGTGTGTTAGGGCTACGTGAGTTCTCCCTAAGATCTTTAGTTTTGCAGAATTGTTTCCTTTCTCTGGACTGCAATAGACAAGATCTGTCAATTTTGCATAATAATAATTATTAAATGCCTCGGGTTTGTGTCACACCAGCAGAAGCTTTAAGGTGAAGTGTTTCTTCCCTGAATCCTCCTTGCTGGAGACCTTCATGTTTCATCCAGGTCGGATAAAAGACCACAATACCTGAGCTTGTTGTGTATGGGTATCTCAGAAGGGACAAATCCAAAGCCTGGAGGTCTGGGAATGGCAGTTGGCTGCTTCTCAAAGCAGAGCCATGGATGCCCCGGGATGACTTTGTGCTGCTGGTGTTGAGCACACAGCCGCTGGTGGCAGCAGGAGCGGGCACAGCCCTGCCAGGGGTGCAGCTCGTCCTCATTTCAGATCTGAGCAGCACTGGCCTGTTCCGTAAATTGCTCCCTGTGCTGTGGATTATGTGGAATTAAAGGGATTTAAAATGCAAGATGTCCTAAGATAAATATCTCCCAGGTTCAGCCAGGCTGGCGGTTGCGTAAGCGAGCGCGCTTGTTTTGCCCGGCGCTCTCCACGTGCTCTTGAGAAAACTTCTGGGAGCAGCGTGTGCAGGAGGGCTCTGCCTCACCTCTCGGGCTGCTTCAGCTGCTGCTCGCCCAGAGGTGCCCTCTCTGCCAGGCTGCAGCTCCACGTGCCCATCAGATTAGCTCTGTAATCCCCGTTTCCGCTCCTCCCAGAGCAGGGCTGGCTGGGAAGCTGCAGGGACAGGCTGCTGGTCCCCGCTCAGGTTCATCCTGCTGCCACCTTGGTACCCCAAGCCCTGCTCTGTCACCATCTGCATCAGCTCTTCCAAGGGAAGGAGCTGGGCCTCCCTCTTGCAGCAGGTATTGCCTGGCTGCAGGGAGTTCTTTAGGGTTGATCTGGGAACATCCAGGAGGCTCCTTTCCAACCCCCAGGAGCAATGCGTTATAAGAGGGCATCTGGCACAGAGGCAGATGTACCCGTGCTTGCTGACACACTGGGCATGGTATACAGGGGCAGCACAGGAGTAAAGTGTTTTAAAGAGACAAATGTCAGACCAAGAAACCCACAAACTTAATTTGGCTGTCCTCACAACTCAGTGAATGGCTGTGTTTTATCTCGGGAAGTGATGGGTCTGTCACTGTGAGTGTTTCCATCTTGGATGCTTACAAATGGCTCTTAAATTCCATATGAGGGAATAAGGACAGGTTTTGCTCAGGGCTGGAAGGAAAGCACTTGGTTCTCAATGCTGTATTTCTCTCCTTACACATCTGCCTCGTGTCAGCTTGAGAAAGGGGCTGTTTCATGAGGAGCTTTGTCCCTCCAAGACCGTGAACCTACGTGCCCAGGAAATCTCCCTGGTGTGGACACTGTTCTCTCTTTCCACATCTCCTCCATCCCCAGGTAGGATGGGTTTCTGTCAAACGTGGTGTGTAGGGCAAGTGTTCCTCTGGTTAGAGATCTGCTGAAACACAGCACTCAAAAGCTCTGGCAGGTAGCACTTGGTGTCTCCTACCTTATCCTTGAAGCTCCAGGGTTGGACAGACCCTGGGATGTTTGCCACGTGCTGGTCTTCCCAGGGGAATAAGAAACCTTGTCCAGGCATCAACTCACTCCTCTCTTGACACAGGTCTTGTAAGTCTCTTCTTCAGACCATGAGGCAGGCCCTGGTTCTGTCTGTCCAACGTGGAAATTCTGCCTCTTAAGCTTTTTTAGACATAAACAGCCCTCCCTGAGCTATGGTTTGGATCAGCAGCGGGTTGTGAATTGTTGATTGGTTGCTGAGCCAGCAAACAGCAGCGTGTTTCCAAGTCTGGTTATCTTGAGCACAGCATCTCCCCCTGCTTTGGGGAGGTTATACATAAACACAAGATCTTACCTCACTTCACAGTTATTCTGTGTGATCGTGGCACCAAGAGCTCCGTGTAAACAGCAGGGCAATGTTCCTCTGCAAGAACTTGGCTTGGGTGGTGATGCTATTGCTTATTTCAGTCATTAGCTGGAAAATACTTAGGAACTGCCCAGAGAGGTTGTGGAATCTCCTCTGGAGACTTCCAGCACCACCTGGATCTGCTCCTGTGTGGGCTGCACTGGGTGTCCCTGCTCCTGGACCACATCTGAAGAGGAGTGACCACATTTGCTTTGTTCTTGTGAAGAAAGAGAGAAATTCCATGATTTTTGGAGCTGGAGACTGTAGAGCAATGAGATGTCAAAGCAAAATCTTTTTGCCCTTAGTTTTTTTTTTTTCCCCAGTCTGCAGAAAACCCTTTGTAGGTTCTTGCCCTGCCCTGAGCACCTACGTGGAGTTAAATCCCACCCACTTTGGCTCCCACTGGCTGCGCTGAACCCCAGACATCTCTGGTTTCGTGCCGAGTGTGACCAGCTGATGAGAAAAAGTCACCTGCTGTGACTTTGAACAGAGCTCCAGCAGCAGGCCCAGGGTGGCCTGGAGCCAAGCAGGTGGGGCAGGTTTCCTGCAGTGATATCAGCTGCAATAGGGTGATAAATAACTGATAAATCTTCATATTCGAGCCAGTGTCACGGCAGAGTGGCTGGTCATCTGCTCGTGGCACTGCTTTCCTGTCTCCACCTCACCTCCACTGCTTGCTTAGGGTCATGGAGTTGTTCTGGTTGGCAAAGATCTTTCAGATCATGGAGTCCAACCATCCCCCAGCACTGCCAGGGTACCACTGACCCCTGTCCCTCTGCATCACAGCTCCAGGGCTTGGAAACCCCTCCAGGGATGGATGGGGGACTCTGCCCCTGCCCTGGGCAGCCTGGGACAGCCCTGGAGGGTTAGAAATTGTTCCTCAGCTCCAACCTAAACCTCCCCTGGGGCAACTTGAGGCTGGTTCTTCTTGTCCTGTCAAGACTGCTTCTTTCAGCAGTGTGGGGGTAACTGCAGTGTAGGTCTCTGAAGTTACTTATGCAGCAAATGGTACCAAGTTTGGACTCCTGTACCCACCACTGCAGGGATCCACACCTGAGAAGCTCAGGGGAGCCACTCACCCCACCAGCAGTGGTCGCTTTATAAGCCCCTATTTCAGATGGAGTGTGGAAAGCCTTTGAGCAAGAGGCTTTTTTTTTTTTTTAAACAAGTTTGGGTTGTTTTTTCCCCTTGGCAGAGAGTGTCCCCTCAGTGTATGGGGAACATTCAACCCTCTTGTACCATGTCTGAGAGCAACGTTTACCTGCTTGTCCTGCATGAAGGGCTCTCTTAGCCCTTGTAAGGGGGGTGTGGAGTGGTCCCAGGCCTGGCGTGTGCTAATGGCAGGTTCTCTTCCTTTGCAGAACGGGCAGACTGCTCCAGAAGAAGGTGGGAATCCTCCATCCAAGGTAAAAATGTTCTGGGGTTATGGCTCTGAAGTGATCCCTCTGAGCTGTGTGTGGGGTGTGAGCTGGCTCGGTGAAGGGGCTGCAAACAGCTATTTTTAAACCCCTTAAGCTGCTGCTGTTTTGTAATCTGGATGAGTGCACACTGGAGCACAAGGGGCTGAAGTAAGGGGAAAGAAAAGATAAACCCTCTTTCTTCCTATCCATTTGGTCATCCAAAGGTACCTAGAAAGATTCCCACGGGGCTGCCTCAGTCTGGAATGCAGGAGATGGACCAGAAATTGTTAGCAGAAGGCTGGGGGTGAGAATCCCCGGGGTGTTTCAGTGCCATGTTTACACCCTTCTCTGTGTTGTGATCTTGCCAGATGGGATGAGAAACACAAGAAGCCTATGTGATGGTTTTGGCACGGCTGCCCTTGCCAAGTGCCTGGTATCTGTTTATTCTCTCGCCTTGGTGGGGCTGGGAGAAGCTCCACTCCTGCCAAGCTGCCCTCCTGCATCCCCACTAACGTGAGCTGGGAATGGCAGAGGGAACTGGGCTGCTGCCTTCTGTGCTTTGGGCCAGGGTCTTGATCTGCTAGACCTCCAGCCAAGGAGAGCTCTTCTTGCTCCAACAGGGGGATGTCGAAGGGCTTGGTTTCTCTGGTGTGAGCCCTTTCCAGGCACGAGACTGAGGACGATGTTGTGAGCCTGGTTATTTCCTAACTGTGCCTGCCCTTCCCTGTCCTGTGGGACACTGTGAGAACCATTCCAGTACCTTGAAATCATCAGCCTTTCAGGATTTCCTTTTCTGATACGTAGGTGCTGTACCCGTGAGGAGTGACACAAGGTGTTTGATTTGGCTTGGGAGACCTTGCTGAACGGGTTGTCTCCAAGAGTATATCCTGCCTCTTGCCATCAGTGAGCACCCTGTAGCAGTTTCTCTCTGAATCAGTGTCCGTGCTAAAGGCCACTGCATTGTTTTTCCAGCTGGTTGCCATCGTATTTTTAGTACAAGAAATCTTAAACCTGAAAAACAATTGTCTGCTTTTCAGCCAGTTCTTTTCCAGGAGCTTCTGCTGGACTTCTTTGCTGGTGCATCTCAGCTACCTGAGCTGTATTGCTGTCCCAGTTGCTGAACTGGCATTTTTCCAGCAGCCTGCAAAGAAATCTGGCGTGGGTCAGATGAACTGAGGTCAATGAGACTGTGCACTTCCCCTCCCCTGAGAATCCTGGGTTTATGGTTCTTTGCTGTGCCTGCAACTCTGGCATGGGGGCAAGAAATAATAATCTGTCTCTTCTGGTTGGATTCCAGCTGGGTTTGTAAAACTTTGAGACTTTGCCTCTTTCATCTTCAAACAGTTGGCTGAACTGCCCTCCTGTAAAAGCTGCCGAAGGATGTTGCTTTAAAAACAATCAAAGACTTTTTTTTTTTCTCTTTGAAGGACGTTGCTGGGACAAAGCCTGGCTGAGTCCATCTGTAGGTGCAGCCCAATAGAAAGATCATGGGATAGAAGCCAGAAAAGCCCTTGGGGTTCTCTTTGCTGCTCTGAGTCTGTCCCTGCTTGGGATAGGGACGGGATGTCCCCGTTGCAGAGAGGAGCTCCCACTGCAGGGGTGCAAGTTCTCCAGCATCCCTCAGCAGAGGAGCCCTGTGCTGTGTGCAGGTGTCCTGCTTGCCCATTTTCCAAGGCAGGGTGGCCAAAATGCCTGTGAGTGGTGCCTGGCAAGCCCATTTTGGGTAATTTTTGAACACACAGAGCCCTTCTACGTGCTCCTGAAATAACCTCGGTTGCCCTTTCCAAGTTTGTACAAGGTACGTTCGGTCCCAGCACAGACAAATGCAGTGCCTCCTATAAACACATACCTTCAGCTCCAGGACAAACCCTGCTGCCCTGAGCCAGCTGTGGTGGTGCAGAGAACTGGGCAGCAGACCCAATATCTATGTAATTTTCTGTCCATTCTGGGGATCAACAGTAGCAGTTTCTGGCACTGGTTTTACCTACAGCAAGGACTAAGGAAGGAGAAAATCAGCAGCAGTAAACATCCAAGGTTGGCTGTTCTCAAGTTGAAGGTTGCTCAGGTGCCCTCCCGTGCCTGTCTGTTGGAGCTGGAAGGAGAAGAGGCACCTTTATTCCAAGTTTTGTGCTCGTTCTCCTTTTGCAGCTAATTCCATGATCTCTCCTAAAAATAGCCTGAGGCGGCGACAGCAGCGATTACTCGACACCCACGCAGAGGTGCCACGGTGTCCCCCCTCTGCCAGGCTCCCTGTAAGGCAGATGCTGTCAGAAGTACAATCATTTGCCTCAGCAATAAGCAAAGATGTTCCTCAAAGGAGGAAATCCAAGACCTCCTCAAAAAAGTTGGGAACATCACAGCTGGTAGCATGAAAGTGATGCTGTTTAATGCCTCTGCCATCATCTCTGCTGCTGTTGTGGCATGTTAGGGTCTTTGGGCATGAAACAGGGTGAGATGGTCACTGCAGAGGTAGCCAGAGGGATGTTTTGGGCCAGGCTGGCTGTCAGCTGGTGTTTTCTGGCTGCTTTTGTAGCTCCAGCTTCCTACCCAGGAGAGCTGGTGCGTTTCACAACTTCTTGTGGCTTTCCTTTCTGTGTGGATTCCCACCTTTCAAGAGCAATTGTGGTCCACAAGTCCCTGCAAGCATCATACCTTGGAGTGTTTACCTGCCTATCTTGGAGATGGCTGCAAGATCCTACAGGCTGGGCAGAGCTGTCTGGAGCATCTGCCTCCCTTTGCACGGGTCTGCAGTCAGGGCCACTCCAGCAGCTTTCCAGCTCTGTGGCCATGAGGAATTCCAAGCCAAACCCTCTCCTGACAACAAGCACGATCCAAGATTGTTCATTCCTGAATCCTTGCTTATCTGGATGTTCCCAGCACGATCCTGCTGTCAGAGTTTGCAATCTGCCAGGTGATCCTGGGCCACATCCCAAAACCAGATTGCTAATCCCACTCTGGTCACCAGGATCCTTTGGCAAAGGCAGGTAGAAGGATGGTTTGTTTCATCCTCTCCTCTTTGGTGCTGGTGTTTGACTCTGTTTAAACTGGGTGGTAGCTCTAGGGTAGCAGCAGTGCAAGGTTTTTGTGTTGTATCTGTGAGCTGCTGAACAGCAGAGTTCCCTTTTCACTTCTGTGTTGGTGGCAGAGGAGCTGGAGCAATGCTTATGGAGCAGGACTCCTGCCCCAGCATCCTCTGCATCAGAGAGCTCAGGCTCTGCTCTCTTCCTCTTTTTCCAACCACCCGAGAGAAACATCTTCTGTGTCAGCCTTGGGTTAACCTCTGCTGCATCCCTGTGCAGGTCAGGAACCAGGCAGGAGATCTCTTGCCTTGCTCCCCAGATCTGCTCTGCCCCAGGGGCTAATTGGCAAGGCTGTGCATTGGTCCCCGGGTACCAAACCTCGTTCTCTCCTGGCTGCTTTAGATGTTAATTGGCAAGAAGGCTGAGGGTTGGTCCCTGTGCAGCTGGGGGATGGCAACAGAGGGCTTGAATTCAGTGAAAGAATGAAACCTCTCACTGCTCTGCAGCCAGCTTGGCTGAGGGGTGGGCTTGTGCTCCCTGAAGGTGCCAAGTGTGAAGAATTACGTATGGAAGTACAACACCCAATTAGCAAAATCAGCTCATAATGAAGAGCAGAGGAGTGGATTTGCGGTGCTGAGTGTGCCCACTCTCTTTCTGGTGCAGGCTGGGAGCACTGATCAGCTTGTTCTTGGGTGATAATCACTGAGCATCGTGATGAGAACTGGGGAAGTGAATAAGTAACCCCTTCCAGCTCTGCTTGGCACCATAAAAGGGACCTTTGAGACCTGAGTGAGGGCTTTGCTCTGCTGCACACCCTGGGCGTGAGGTGCTCTCATTGCATAGGCTGCTTGCTGCCAGCGTTGCCTGTGGACTCCAGAAGACACATCCAGTGGTGTCATCCTCCTCAGAGCTGGACCCAGCTCTAAGCACAGCCTCTTAAGGTGAAGGGTTTTAAAACAAGTTGAAACTCTGCTTTGGAACAGGCCTGGTGTGCTTGCACAGCTGCTGCTGCTGCTGTTTTCTCCAAGAACTGTTAAGCTATTGAACGTGGGAAGAGACAGGTACCTCAGCAAACCCCTCCTCTGTCCACAGCCCCTCTTTTGTGGCTTCCAAGAGTGCTCTGGCCAGTCTGGTTCCCCTGGCACAAGCTGGTGGGAGCAGCTCACGATGCTGCCTGGAAATCTGCCTGCCCCTCAGCGCCACAGGGACCCGGTGCAGCTCCTGCCACTCTCAACACGTGGCTTTTTCAGCCTGTCAGTGCTGAAGCTCTTGGTTTAAACGGGCTGCTCCCTCTTGTCAGTTGGAGGAATCAAGTGGGTTTGTGTCTGGCAGCTGCCTGGCTCGTTCCTGCCGCCGCGTTTGCTCCTCGTCCTTGGCGAGGCCCAGCCCTGGTGAGCAAGGAGCTTCTGAGCCCTTGGAAAAATAACAACTAAATGTCTCTTTGAGAAGCAGAGCCTCCGAAGAGCTGCAGACTCTAATGAATAATTGAAGAGGGGTCAGTTTACAGAACTTGCACACGAGGAATGCAGCAGAGGCTGCAGAGCTGGCGAGGGGCACTGGAGGAGCTGGTGCTTCGACCCATCCAGGCTGCTCCAGGTCCTGCTCTTCCATTTTTATCACTCTCCTGGGTTAGTAGAAATTGCCTCAAGCTCTGCCTCCAGAAACTCTCTTTTCTTGAAAAAGAGGAAAAAAAAAATATTTTGCAGCGTGCTGTAGCTGGAGGAAACCTGTGTCATCCATCTCCCCATCAGAGCTAAAGGTGCTCTTGAGCCTGCAGCACAGCGAGGGCTGCTCCTCCCAGCTCTGTGAGCAGGGGGGGCAGAGGGCACGGGACTGCTGAAGTCAAGGAGGCAGTGTCAGGAAGGCCAGAGCTCTGCCACCGTGTCCTGGAGGGGTGGGGGAGTCCCAGGCTCCTCACTCTGGTGCAGGGGGAGAGGAGGATGGAGACTGGCTGCAGGGGATGGGACTGTGGCCGTTGCCTCTGCGCCAGGGCCAGCAGCAGAGAGCTGGCAGTGAAAAGCACCCCAAAGAGCTCAAACTGAAGAACTTGTTCACGTGTGATTTTTGCAGTGGTCAGAGTGGGCTTGGGGCTCTGGAGCATGTCAGCAACTGGGAGCTTTGAGTCCCCTTGACTGGGTTTACTGGGGAGTAACTGGTTCTCTGGCTGGCTCAGAAGCTGATCCTGGGGCTCTCCCTGCACACAGAGCAGTCTCCTTGAAGCTTCCGCAGCTTTTCCAGTCTCAGATTTATTCAGAAGCCAAAGTCTACTTGTAACCTGAGCAGTAAATTGCTTCCACAGCTCCAGGTGAAGCTGCAATAACCTTTTTACCCCCTCCAGTTGCCTTGTGCTGCCTGCCAGGGGCTTGGCAGGGCTGGGGACCCTCCGGGGAGGATAATCCCAAAGCTGTTCTCTACCACCCTTGGGAAAAGCCACTCTCTGAGTGCCTGGCAGAGGCATCACCTCCCAGCAACTCCAGCTGCTCCCATCACAACGATGCTCTGAGGCAGAAAGAGTTTCCTAACTGCAGCCCGAATTCCGAATTCTCATGAGGGTGTTGGTAACACAGCTCAGGGGGTGTTTTGGATGTGTTTTGGGGGTTTATTTTTCTCTGTTAACACTGCTGAAGCTCCGAGCCACTGTGGAGATGCAGTGATCACTTATCTTTCACTGTGTCTCCCATGTGTGTCCTCTGTGGAGGGTGGGAGAGAGCTGGGTTCTCTCAGCACCCCCAAAACCTGGTAGGGACCATCCAAAGGCTTTGCCAAGTCCCAAGACTGTTTTTCATGCATCTTGCAACAAGCAAACCAGCAGCAGCATGTGCTGTGGGAGGAGTGTGGAATTCCTGCCATGGAGAATAGTTTCCACATCCCACGGTAACTCCAGGGGCAGCAAACAAGGCTCAGGGCTCACTGTGAGCATTAATATTTTGCCATTCACTCAGAGTTTTCAGCTTGGACTGAAAGGAGCAAACCTGCCCCGGGGCTAGATGGGGGACAGGCATTTAATGCTGCTTCCTAAGAGTCATATTCTCCTTCTAGAAAAGCCTGGGATGGGATCTCTTGGCTGGTTCTGCCACTTATCAAACCATGAGCTGATCTGAATTTGCTGAGAGGAGACCTTTCCACCTTGCTGGGAAGTGTGTGTGGAGCTGTGGGAAGGGGAGGCTGGATCCTTTGTGCTTTCTAAATGGAGAGTCATTTGTTCTGTAGAAGCTGCATCATGAAGCAGTTCCTTATCTCCTGGCAGTTCAAGTTGCCTCAGTTTCCCTGGGTGCAAAGTCCTGCCGACTGGGAACTTCTGGGGGCTGTTGGAAAGTCTCAGTGGGGTTTAGGAAGATCTTGTGCCTGAGCTTGTATCTGGAGCCCAAACTCCTCATCGTCAGCTGATCCTGGCCAGCTGTGGCTTGGAGTGCCTGGAAAGGGTGGAGAGATTTTTTTTTATTATCTAAGAAACTCAGGATCTGGTGCCAAAATGCCCTTGGAGAGAGCCAGGAGCAGGGAGGAGACTGGGGAGTCCCCAGGGGATGCCTGAGCCTCTGCTCTTTCTATCCCCAAAGGGCATAAGGTTTCTTCTTATGAGAAATAAGGCAGATATTTTGGTGCCTCTGATTGCAAGGGATGTTGTGGAGCAGAAGGACTTGCCTGGCCAGGGGAGCTCTGCTCTGTGGGACCCCCCCCTGCCTTCTCCCTTCTTCAGCCTCAGGCTTTTGCTGGAGAAAACATCTCAACCCTTGATCAGGTCCCTCCTGTTTACGAAGTGGGTGTTCATGAAATGGATTCTTTTTGGCTCTCCCCCTCCCGTTTCAGAACAGAAGCACGTTTGGGACGTTTAAAGCTGCTCTGAGTGCCACCTGCTGGAGTGTCCTTAAGGGGAGCAGTGGCTGAGCAGCCAGCCTGGCAGGGTGCCCTGGGCTCCTTTTGGGGGGGACACAGCTTGTCCCATGGCTGCAGACACCAGTACCTGTCCCCACTGTCCCACCACACCCTGCTGGGATGTCCTGTGCCCTGTTACTGCTGCTCTCCTCCCCATTCCCAGGACGTGCAGGTGTCAGTCTGTGGTCTTTCCCCCCTGGGGCAGCTCCATCCACCTCCACGGAAGATGACGTGGGTCTCTTTCTGACGTGCAAGAGAAGTCAACTTGCTGGTGAGAGGAGGGGCCCGGGAATTGAAAAAAAAAAAGGGTGGAACTGCTCCATCTGAACACCAAACAGGGTAAAACTGCACGGTCTGGGTCTGAGTTTTCCCTTTTTAGGGATGTGCTTGTAACCCCCAGTGCAGGGAGCTGAGGTTGTCGCTCAGAGCTGCAGCAAAGCCCTTCCCAAGGGTCACCAGATGAATTTTATACTGAGCATTTGGCTACCTCTCTTGAGTGGAGAGGATCCCCCCCCCAACTCTGAGGCAGGTGTCAGAGTTGCTTCTAGGATGCTCAGAGCCCAGGGTTTTTGTTTTGAGGTTCCTGGTGATCCCTGTGCCACGATCGAGTTGGGCATTCACTTCTCAGCTGCCTTGGCATTAGCAACGGGCAGGATTCCAGATGCCAGCATTGCCAACACCCAGGCTGTGCAGAGCTCTGGCTGTGTCACCTGGGCTGCCTTTCCCTCCCTTCTTTTCGGTTTGTTTTGGTTTTCAGGAGACTGGTAAAACAATCCTTGGAGATGCAGTGGGGTATAACGTGCCCCTTTCCTAGCACAGCACCCTTCCCTCCCAGTAATCCCTTCCTGGAACCCTCAAGCAGCAAAGCTGCCAGGAATCCACCCCCCTCCTTATCCACTTAGCAGGAAGTTCCAGTTGCTGAAGTCTCCAGTGCTCCTCAGTTGTGTTTGTAGAAGTGATTTGGTCCAAGACTTCCACCTTCAAAGCCACCCTGCAGTGGACCCTTCCTCCCAACCCCAGGTCCTGGCTGCCTCCCGAGGCTTTTATCTGTGTAAACAGCAATTGCCCTCGGCCAGCCTGAGTCTAAGGGCTGAGGAAGCTGTTTCTGTCCCTGCAGATCCTCTTGGATTGCTCCAAGAACCTCCCTCTTCTATTAAGCTCTGTCTGTGCCCCCAGGTGTTTGTGCCTCTCCTGCTCCTTCCTCCTCCTGCAAAAGCTGTTGCTGATTCCCTGCTGTCTCCCAGGGCCATGGGCACACCTCTTCCTTCCATCTGCTTTTGTAAATATCCCCAGGACTGAATCTTCCTCCAGCTTTTCCTGCCCAGAGTGGGGCTGGAGGTGGCTGAGGAGCTCAAGTGAGAGGTCTCCTGTCTTTTCTCCCAGACCTTCTGCAGCTTCACGTGAGTACAAAGCAGAAGTGGCCCCGGCTCAGAAAGTGCAGCAAAGCCCTGGCCAGACCTCGGGCAGCCCTGAGGCTGGATAAGTGATGTTCAGGATGATGCTGGAGTGGGAAAACCAGAGCCCACAAGGTTTCATATCTGGAAGGAGGGGCAGTGGGAGCTGCACAGGGAGCAAACCTTTTGGAAGGCATGTGCAGGGTTTCTAAATCTCCTTCAGAGTCTCCTCTTGGGCAGAGGGGCTGTTTAATTTGCTTGAGGTTTCAAATTGTCTTTTTTTTTCTGTCTTTAATGGTGTGTGTGGTACGTGTAAGCACAAGAGAGGTGGCTTTGGGGTTTAACTTGGAATGCGAGTTAAATATCCCTGATATTGCTGAATTAGATAAAGCAAAACTCTTGAATTCTCCCAGGTGTTTTGTTTCTCTTCTGACTTTGGTGATGAAATAAGATGGGTAACATCTCCCTAAATGTTCTGCTTGGCTTGGGCTTCTGTTTTTAACTTCTTCTCCAAGCTGCAGTGAGGGGCAGGCTGGGAAATTGGCTCCACAGAGGAGCAGCAGCAGCACCCACCTACCCTGCCCCAGCTCTTGCTCCCTCCTCCCAGCAAAGCCCAGGAGTGGGGGTGGGCTGAGGGGGTGACTGTGCCAGGTGCAGGGTGCACAGGTACACGGTGCCATTTCTCAGCTCCTGAGGGGTCCTGCAGTAGGTGCAGGTTTTTCTAGAGGGGGGTGGGCAGCAGCACCCCCCTGGCTTGCCTGGAAGTCTGTGGTTGGTGATGGAGTGAGTGAAGCTCACCAGCTGCTGATGGGAGCACCTCTGTGACCCTGGGCAGGGTTTCCTCTCGTGTCAGAGCAGCTCTGCCTCAAGCCACAGCTCCCTTCTCTCTGTCCCATCTGCCTAAACAGGTCTAACCCATCTGTGCTGGCTGCTGGGTCTGTTCATGCTGAAGCCCATGGTTCTGCTCAGGGACCAGAGTCCCTCGGGAGTTTTCAGGCTGGGGCCAGGTCTGGGGGCTCCCAGGGTGATCCACCAAAGAAGTGCAGACAAAAGGACGAGGTTCTGGCCAATTCATTGCTTGCAAATGAGACCAACAGTCAGCCTTGCCCAAATAAGGCTTTGCAGGAGGGCAGGCAGTGGCTGGGGAGAGGTTTCTCTGCGTTGTTTGTTCCCCTTTTTGAGAACCACTGCTTTAAAAAAAAAGGTTTCAGAGCACCCTTTGCCTCTCTGCTCTTCACAACGGCAACAAGCAGACTCTCTTCTTCTGAAGTTTCAGCATCTCCTGCTTCCCCTTTATTTCAGGCTCTCTCCAGAGCAGGATTTGCTGCTCTACAGGGAGGTTATTGCTCTGGAGTAAACTGCCAAAAAAATCCCCTAAGTTCAGGCAAAAAGTTCAGGAGTGTGAAGCTGCCGTGGCTGGCACCCAGGAGCAGGGTGAGCTGGAGGGGTCTGTGCATGGTCAGAGGTTGTCTTCATCCAGAGCTTCCTGGCCAGCAGCTGAAACCAGCTGAGCCATCACTCTGGTCTAGCATTGGGGCACCAGTCCCACTTCTGAAGCATATTTGAGGTGACAGCAGCTGCCTCTCCTCAGGCAGCAGCTTGTGACACCATTGCCTTCCTGTTTATCAAACCCTGATCCTTCCCACTGCAGCTCCCAGCCTCCGTGGGGTGTAACTGGAGCCCTGCAGGAGGCAAAGGCAGTCCCTGGTTATTCTGGTTTAAAGCTCTATGTAGGAAGTGTGCTGGTTTATGATGGTGGGACCTGCTGGGGCCAAGTCTCCCAGTCTTGTCTGAGGGCACAGAGCAGCAGGGTCGTGGCATCTTGAAACCATGCACTGGGAGCCTTGTGGCTGGCACCACTGGCAGTGGGGATTGTCTTTCCTGGGGCTTATGTGTCAGTGACAGCAGGTTCACGCAGAGTTTGCAGCCAGGACTTGGCACTCCAGGGTGCAGAAGAGACAGCCACGGCCATCTGCACTCTTGCAGCAGCCTTTCCCTCCTGAAGCATCTGAAGCAAAGAGCTGGTGGCTTCTGTTTCTGACCAAGACTGCTTTATGGTCTCTAGGTTTAGCAGCAGGATGGGTTTTTGCCTTGTGAAGAGCCTCAGCTGTTTCTAGAGGGGGGAAAAAGGGGCACGTAGGCTGAGCCAGGACCCTGGCCGGGCAAGGTGAGGATCCAATTCTTTGTGTTAGCACATGGGTTAGAAACTCATCAGAAGAGGGGTCAGACCACAGCCCAGGGCACCACATCATCCCATCTCACTCCAAAGCACTCCAGCCTTTGCAGCTGCTGTAATTCCTTGCACAAGCTGTTGCTGCCCAAATAGAATCCCCAGCTTCTGTGTTTCTCTGCTGCTGAATCCTGCTGAGATCCCCCGTGCCTCCTGCCACTGAGGAGGAAGGGATCGTGCCTGGGAAATGGGCTCTAGGAGTGGGACAGAGAGCTCAGGATGCTCGGTGTAGGCAGTTTGAATGCTGTGGTCCAGGGCAGCACTTTGCTGCAGAACAGGCTGCAAAAAATGGCATGGACTTGGGAAGAAGCTTGGCAGGAGCTGGGACTTTATTTAAGGTACAGAGTGGGGACAGCTAAAGGGATTGTGTAAAGCAGGGAAGGACCCTGCAGTGACACTGGGGAAACTTCTGAAAGCAGGTAGGGCATCTGGTTTGCATGGATGAAATGCAGATGGCCCCTTGATGGGGACTGGGAGTAAGCACGTGGCTCTCTCTTTTTTCCTTGTAAACACAGAAATTGGAAGAGAATTGATTCAGCACAACAGGACTGGAGCCCTTTCTCCCTCTCCCCTCCTCTCTCCATGTCTGCATCACCTGACCTGGCCAGTTCCCATCTCCTTCCCACTCTGACCCTCCTGTGACACCCCTGGATGTATAAGAGCAGTGTCCCGGGGCAGGAGCTGACCCCTGAGCAAGGAGGGTGGGATTGTGCAACCCTCCCATCACATCTCAGTGTGGAAACCTCCTGTGGGGCCTCGTAGCAGTGTCCAAAAGCCCTGATGTAGCAGATGGCTCAGGGGTTGGGCTGTTCTCCCAAGGAATAAGTGACAGGACAAGAGGAACCAGCCTCAAGCTGCCCCAGGGGAGGTTGAGGTTGGAGCTGAGGAACAATTTCTTCCCCTC
>JANHGL010009680.1:21332-33539 GCA_024611195.1 Ceyx melanurus | reverse complement strand
GTCCCTGTGACCCCTGGAGGGGTTTCCAAGCCCTGGAGCTGTGGTGCTGGGGGCCATGGGGCAGTGGTGCCCTGGCAGCGCTGGGGGATGGTTGGACTCGATCTCCTCCAACCCAACGGATTTGCTGATTCTATGAGCAAACCAGGGGAGAACAGAGAAGCTGCTTCCTCTTGCCCCTTCCCTGGAGACCTTCAAGTCATCTGATGCCCCCCAGGGGAGTGTTCCTGCTGGACTCATCCTTCCTGCTGCTTGGAGCAGGAGCAGTGTGAGGCTGGGGAAGAAGGTGCCCCGGTCTCCGAGTCTCTGCTCCACGTGGTGCCTGAAATCGCTCTATCCCATGCTTGTTTTCCTGCCTGCGACGTGGGGCACTCCACTGATCCTCTGGAAAAGCCTGCTGAGCTCTGCTGATGGAAAGAGCCACCCTAAGCACCCCTAAAGCCGTCCAGTGCTTTCATCTGGCTGCGGGCATTGTGCAGCCCTCGCCGCGCTGCGATTTCCCCACTCGAAACCACAGCTTCCTCTCGGCAAAAAAAGCTCCCAAAATACATCCCAGTGACATAACTGCAACCCCCGGGGCTTCTCGTGCTGCTCCGGGGGGCCGCTGGATGCCCCGAGATCCGAAGCCAGCTCTCAAAGTATGGGAGGATAGCAGCCTAAAGCTTTGGAGATGCTGAAGCTCCTCTTCCGCAGCAAGCCCAGGATCCAGGAGGCAAGTGACTCGCTGGTAAAATATCTGCTCTGCCTGCAGCTCTGTGCTCTGTCTCTTCTGCAGGGTGTGAGGAGCTGGTGAAGAGCCTGACCTTAGGTTATATCCAGAGTGGAGGAACCACTTCTTCTGTGGAAAAGGCAGTTCTGATGGGAAAACTGCTGTGGAAGAAGCACCTCGCCTTGGTGCTGCCAGAATTTGGGAGTGTTTTGGGATCAGAGCCTGTGTTGAAGTAACAGAAATTAAAACAGCTTCTGGTTAGTTGTTGATGAATAGGAAGGGAAATGCCAAAAGCAGAATCTGTTTCTAGCTCTTGCAGGGTTGATTTTTTTTGTGCGTGTGATGATTTTTTTTTTTTCTCTTCCTTGCTGCCTCAACCAGCAAAGTGACAAAACGCGAGCGAAAACAAACCTGTCTCTTGGCTTCTGGCTCCTCAAATCCTTCCTCAAAAGGGGGAAAAGGAGGAAAGAGGACTTGCATTTTGAACTGGAAGAAAACAAACCCAACCAACCCAAGCTTGGCTGTGTGTCCCCAGCCCCTGCTCTGGGATGACTAACCCATCTGAGGGCTCTGAAGGCTGCACTGGGAAGCTCAGGAGTTGTCCCCGCCTCTGATTTAAGAGACCTCCTTGGGCTCAGGCTTGGCTGGTGGCTGGGGATGTCCCTAGATTTTCCAGGAGCAGCAAATAGGATTTGCTAGGGGTGCAGGAATCTGTCAGCTGGCCTCTGCTGAGGCTGTGGGGTGGCAGGAGGTGGCTGGGAGCTCCCAGCAGCAGTGGACCTGCAGGGAGATCTGTGCTTGGGGGAGAGAACTGAATGCGCCCAGCCCCACCCAAGGCAGGGTTTAGAGGCAGCTTGCTGGTTCGAGCAATGAAGGAGCTGCTTTCCCTGCAGGGTGTGATCCCTGAGGTTTTGGGCATCACTTTTGGGTGCTCAGGAAGGGGTTTAGTCAGGGCTTTGGTAGCTGTGCATCCATCTCCCATGGCAGCAGTGGGACAGCCACCTTCTCCCTGATCCAGAGAGCTTTTGGGTGCTCCTGCAGCAAGGGCAGAGCTCTGGAGGGGAGGAAGAAGAGGAAGAGGTGATTGCAAGGGCCCCTCTGATCTGATTCAGTCCTTCCGGAGCTGAAAATCAGTTAATTCTCAGCTCTAATCTCTCTGTTTTCACACGGCTCCTCCCTTCCTCCCAGGCTTGTGTTCTCTTCTCTCACTTCCCTGTAGCTCCCTCCTGTCCCCTTTGGGGTCTCTGCTCCTGCTCTGTTGACATGGCTGCTGCCAAAGTGCCTGGCCAGCCCCATGGCTTGAGAAAGAGCAAAAGTCCCAGCTCAGCCCCTCTCAGGTCCCTTCTGGCTGCAGCCACATGAGTTTTAGTTCATCTGCAGCCAAAGGCTTGAACTTTTCTCAAATCTGATTGCATTTTTTTGAAGGGGAGGTGATTTTTCTACTTGAACTCAGCTTGTTGTCTGTAAAGCAAGTGAAGGAGGGCATAGGAGGGATAGAAAATCGATGTGCACTCATTAAAGTACAGCAGGCTTGGGGACTGATCTTGTAAAACTCACTGCCCTTGCAGAAACTTCCTTCTTCCCTCGACTCTGAGTTTTTGTGGGAGAAAAAGTCCTGTCCTAGCCCTGAAGCATGTCTTTTCTGAGCTCCCTTTCAATGCTTCTGCACTGGGTTCACAGGGTTGCATCTGGCCCCTGAGGCAGCATAAACTGACATTTCTAGTTAGCAACCCTGCCCTCCCCTCGAGGGATGTGGTGAGGGTTGGTGTTTGAATTCAATGTTCCTCCTGGTTGCTGTAGAGACGCTGAGTGTGCCCTGGAGAGGAGCCCTCTCTTTGCCACGGGGATGCCAAACATCCCTGCAGACCCAGGGCACTGCTACCAGAACAGATGCTTTGGGAGTTGGTCCAGTTGTAGCTGAGAGTCAAATCTGATCTAGACATTAATCAACCTGCCAGAAATTCTCTCCCCTTGTCGTTGGTGCTCTGGTTCTTGGGGAACATGTGTAACCAAGTGCCAGCACCCTCTGCTCCTCCACCACCCATCAGGGTTTCTCCAAGCCTTCACTAGGCTCCAGCTGCTCTCCTGGAGTCACCAGCACAGCTCAGAACCACGTCCCGAGGAGCTCTGCTTGGTGGGACACCACCAGTGACCACCAGCAGCTTGCCTGGTCTTGCTAAACAAGTTTGTTGGGAAAACTTGAGAGGAGTATCCCAGCCCCTCTTGTGCTGACGCTCGTTTCTCATCCCACAGGCAAAATCAGACATCACTTGGATAGAGAAAGACCTGGTGGACTCTGCAGACAAGGTGAGAGATGCTGCAGATGTGCAGCTTGAGGAGACTCCTGTGTTTCATTTGCACACAGTCGGGGTTGTCCCACGTGTGGGGGTGTGAGGGGAGCTCACTGGGAGCTCCCTGGCGTCCAGACCCTTCCCTGCAGTGCATCCCTCCTGGCCCAGCTTGGCTGAGCTGGGGCTGCTGGTTCAGAAAGCAGCTATTGCTCACATGACATCCTGGCTTTGAAATCATCCTCCTCCTCCTTCCTCCCCACACCAAAGCCCTTTCCATGCTGTCATTTGACATCTCCTGTGGCTTTCTGATCTTGTCAGCTTGCTGGGGTGGGCTCTGGGGCGTTGCAGTTGTGTGGACGTTCAGTGGGGGATTTTTGATTGCTTTCCTGAGGCTCCTCTCCCCACCTTGAGTGTCTGGTAACACAACGTGCAAAACTGCCTTGCTCAGGACAAGATTTATCAGCTCTGGGCCCACCAGCAGAGAGCTGGCTGGCTGCACCTCCTGCATGGCTCCACTGAGCAGCACAGAGCTTCCTTGGAAAGGGTGGATGCTCCTCTTTGGATGGCACGTTGTGGGCACTGTTTCTGGTTGGGTTTTTTTCCTGGACTGTGGCAGAAGGAAGGAGGTGTCACTGTGAACTGAGTCTCCAGGAGACCTGCTCAGCAGCTGCATGGTGGTTTTTCATGCTGCTTTCTGGCACCTACACCCAGCTCCCTTGTTTTGGCCCTTGTCAGCTAGTGGGGCTCCCTCCATGGGGCTGGGACCAGCTGCCTTGCTGGTAATTAAGTCATTTATTTCTTTCATTGCTGGTTCTGGGGGTGGAGGAGGCAAGACAGTCCCTACTGAGATCCACTTTTCTTACTCCCCACTCTCTGGAAGCACAGAACTGGGTGCTGACACAGGTTTATTTCTATTTGCAGAAGTGTGGGAGAGTCTTTTTACTCATTTCAGAGGGTTTCTTTCTCACCTGGCTCTCCCTGGGGTCTCGCTGCAGCAAACATCTGTCTGTGCTGACCCGATGGAAAGGTCAAAGGGGAGCAGGGTTGGAGGGGAAGGAGGCAAACCAAGCAATCCAAATACCTCTGATTTCTCCTGCCAAGAAACCCGAGCAGCAGTGGGTTCAGAAGGTGTCTATCAGAAATGCCCTTAAAAATACCTCACCTGCAACTTCCCAGGGTTTCTCTTGGGTAACTCCAGCATCCACAGCAAGGAGCATAAAGCAAACAGAGGACTGGGTGCAAATCCTAATGAGGCCAGAGGATTTTCCTGTGGGATCAAAGCAGCCTGAATCCCATCACAGGTGACCCTGTGCCAGCAGGAGAGCAAAGAGCTGTGCAGCTTTTCGAGGTGCTTCTGAGGGAGCTTTCAGGAGTATTTTTTTCTCTGCCTTCTTAAAGAGTAAGTGGCTTCTCAGAATATTCTGCCGTTGTGGAAATACCCCCCAAAGCTCACAGCCTGACGTGAGTTTCACACAGCACTGGATGGAAGTCACTTTAACTAGACCGTGCCCATTTTCTGTCAGCACCTTGCACCAGGGGAACCCAAATGTGCCCGAGGAGCTGGGAGATTTTCTTTTTTCTTTTTTTTTTAAAAAAAGCAAAACCAGAAAAAAAAAAAGCCCCAACCACAAGCTCTGTTGCTGAGCAGTGGGAGCATCATGAACCTGCCTCCCTGCACCCGAGCCCCTTGTCTCCACTGCGCATCTGCCAGCTGGGCTTTCACCACCTGTATCTCCTCCAT
This sequence comes from Ceyx melanurus, assembly GCA_024611195.1. Taxonomy (NCBI): domain Eukaryota; kingdom Metazoa; phylum Chordata; class Aves; order Coraciiformes; family Alcedinidae; genus Ceyx; species Ceyx melanurus. The sequence goes on along the minus strand of JANHGL010009680.1, from coordinate 28,801 downwards.
CCTGCACCCTGCTGCCCGGGGTGCCCGTGGGGCACCGTGGGCACCTCCCTGCTTCCCAGGGAGCTGCTTGGGAAAGCTGCTGAGCGGGGATGTTGATCGGGATGGGAGGATGGAGAGGGACCCGAAACTTCCCCGTATCTGCGCGTTCCTGACGCTCTGGCTGCAGAGGAAACATCGAGCCAAGCCCTGCAGGCTGCAGCTGCCAGCCCCCAGCCAGCTCTCCAGCTCGGTCAGTACCCCTGCTTGGCTTTGCCCTCACCCCAGGGTGGGCTGGTGCTTCAGGAGGGTGTTGGGAGCAGGCTGGTTTGCTTTTTCTGCCTCCTTAGATGTCTCGGGTGTAAGTTGGTGGGTCTGGATCTTTGCTGGCGTGGTCTGGCCGAGCAGCTGTGTATGCAAATCTCTGCCTGCCTTTGGATACAGCTTGGGCAGCTGAAACCACTGGCACTTGAACACCCTGTTGGCCAAGGCAAAGAATTCCCACAGCTCTGGAAATAGGTGACTGCGCTGCTCCTGGAGAGCTGTGGTAGGAGGACGGGTCCAGGTGCCTTGGAGGTGGATACAAGAGTTCATTTTCATCCTCTCTGCAAAGGTGTGTGATGCTGGGGGTGATGCATGCACAGTTGGACAGGTCCTGATGCTGTGCAGACCTGGTTTCTCTCCAGTGTTTTCATGAAGATGGGTGGGAAAGACCTTACAACTTCCAGGGGTCCCATCCCTGGGTCTCCACCTGCTGTGGAGAGAGACCAATGTGGAAGGGCTAAGCAGCAGGAGACCTTTTGGCTGATTGGCTCAGGCTCGTGGCTGGAAGCGGGAAGCTGTCCCTGTCTGCCATGGACTAAACCTCTGAGCAAAACCAGAAGTGTAATGTGGCTGATTTAAGCTGGGAGATTCCATGGAATGGGAAAACCTGCTGTTGCAGGGATCTCTCTTGTCTGTGATCATGGAGCACAGCAAAGGGCAGGACAGCACAGGAGGAGCTCCTGTCCCCCTGCTCTCTCCCTGTGCTCAGGCTCTACATGCTGCACCGTGGAGAACATGGGCTTCTCTGCTCCATCTTTGTGTCTGGGTGATGTAGGATCTCGAGAGCAAAGCCACTGCTGTGGGAACACAGCTCTGTCCCCTCTAGAGGAAAGCCAGGTGTGAGTGGGAAGGGAAGGGTGCTCAGTGCAGGTTGGCAACCACATCCGTGGGCTCTTGGCAAGGCCACCCTCCCCCAGAAGGTTCTGGGAGGGTGGTGAGTGGGCTGGGGTGCAGAGGAGAGGCAGAGCCTGAAACTTGGTTCCTGTTGTTTTTCAAAGATGCTTTGATTAGGTGTCTTCCAGAACAAGCATCTGACTAGTTTTAGAATACAAAACATCACTTTTCTTTCTCCCCCCCCAGCTCTGCAAGGCAAAAAACTAAATAGTAGTTCCAGCTTTCTGGTGGTTTCTGATGGTCACAGCTACCCCTGGGTCAGACAGTAGCCAAGTTAAATGCCCTTTGGAACACACTTGCTGGCTTTCAGGTCTAAATAGCAATGAGACCATGTCTAACACTGGGACTGAAGTGCTAAGAAGCCTGGAGTTGCCCTTACAAGGCATTCAGCTCCATGAGATTTCTGCCCTCAGTCTGTAGAAGTGGGAAGTTGAGTCCAGGCTGCCCTGGGAGTTCTCCCCGTGGTCACTTGGGAGAGGGGCTGGAACAGATCAAGCTGAGATGAAACCTAAGTAGAGATGTGTTCCAGAGAAGGAAAAGCACAGCTGGAAGACTAGCAGTAGAAAAAGTCTCTTTATAGTTGGGATGCAAACAGAAAGCAGGACAAGGTGCTTCTGTCAGGCTGAACTCTGGGCTTAATGCACCAGAGGTATGGACAAGGTTTGCTGTGGAAATGGGGTGTCCCAGCATCACCCCAGGGGCTGTGGCTGCTCATGTGCACTGGCCTAGTGTATCTGATGAGTTTATTCTGGATACTGCTGATTAAATATCTTTTTTTTTTTTTTTTTTTTTTGGATTTTCCTTAAATAAAATAATGTGTTTCCAACAAAACATGTGCCAGAGACCTTGGCTTCCCCTCAATCTTCTTGAAGGCTCAAGTCTGTTAAAGCATCATCTGTACGTGCTGAAGATGCACCAAGACTTATGTTGCAGAGTTGCTCAGATTGCTGAGCAGATGGGCTCCAACATGTCTGATTTTTGCCAGCCCTGGCCGTGTTTTGACAACAGTGCCTTATTTTTTTTTGTGTTGTGGGATTTTTAGTGGTATAAACACTCCTGTTTTTGCTACCAGGGCCTTCAAAAAAGGAAGGTGCCTTTTCAAGAGCTCTTCTGAAATCTGGTTCAAAGGAAGGCAGCACCTGTGGTGTGAGGAGAGCTCAGGGTGTGTAACTAGGCTGCCTGGTGCAAGCCCACCAAGGGCTTCTTTATTCCAGATGTTGAAGCCAGGAGATACCTGTTGAGATTCTCTCAGATGTGGTTCCTGGGAGTCTGTAGCTACAATCCTGGTTCCTTAACCAGAGGAGACTTGCTTTCCCTTCTGCAGGAGTACCCTCCCAGTCAATCCTGTCCTCTCTTTTTCAGGGTGAAGGTGTGGTGAAAGAAATCAACATCACACACCATGTGAAGGAAGGCTCTGAGAAAGCTGACCCATCCCAGTTTGAGCTCCTGAAGGTGCTGGGACAGGGCTCTTTTGGCAAGGTGAGTTCACTTCTTCCTACGTGTCGTGCCAGGTAAGTGATTTTGATGACAAAAGGGACTGTCCCCAATGAAACCACTTTCCTGCCTCACCAGATTTGTGAGAATCTGCCTGGGGATCCCACTTAGCAAATGGTTCTCACCTGATCCTGGCAGTGCTGGGTGAATGGTTGGACTCAGTGCCCTTAAAGGTCTTTTCCAACTGAAAAGATTTGATGGCTCTAACCTGGAAGGTGACTGTAGTGACACCTTCTCCTGAGGGACAGCCCAGATGTCCAGAGTTCCTCTGGAGTTCTTTTTTTTCAGGAGGAATGCAACAGAATCCTGCTCAGGAACCCAGGTGTCACCCAGGGCAGAAGGTCCCCCTGCAGCTCTCTAGCTGTCAGCAGACTGGGGCACGGTCCTCTCTCCTCAGAAATGATGCTGTGTGCCAGGGACTGGTTTTGGCCCCTCTTTATGGTCCAGTTTCCCTTCTACGAAGGGGGAAGGAAGTAGCCTGTAACTCTTCAGTGTGTAAAGAATCCAGGTCTCCTACAGACCAACTGCTCACACGTTAAATCAACTGCATGTCAGCCAGTTACCAGGGGTGGCTCGTACAGGGCAAATGCAGCAGGGGTTTTATGTCAGCCAGGTGGTGTCTTTTGGAAGCTAAAACCAAGTAGGGACAGCAGGGAAGGAGGTAAAAATCCAAAGAGGATGCAGGCCCTGAATAATAAGCTGATCTGGCTGCCAAGTCACCAGGAGGCTCTGTGGTAACACTGAAGCAGCAGTGCTTCAAGTCCCAGCTCCAGCCCCAGGGGAGCTGCAGAGGTGTGGAAGAGTGGAGAGGAGAAAAGCACAGGATAAAACCAGGAGTGCTGTCATGTCTTGAGATGTGGGGGTGAGGGTTTTAACACAGCATTTCCCTGAAAACCTCATGGGGTTTCACATGGAGAGCCTGAGGTACATCTTAGTGGTGCCTTGGTCAGCTGCTTCTTGGGGTTACTGGGAGGTCTGCCACGCTGGGAGGCATCCAGCTCCCCCTGCTAATGTTTAGTGCTTGGGTAATGGGATGTTCTTCTGGCTTCAGGTTTTCTTGGTGAGAAAAATAACCCCACCAGACAGCAACCACCTCTATGCCATGAAAGTGCTCAAGAAGGCCACACTGAAAGGTAGGAGACTTTCCTTGTCCTGTTCTTCCCTTCCGTGGAGACATGTCAGAGCTGACCCCAGGGTGATCTGGGTGAAGGAGAAGTGTCCTCACCTGAGCCAGCCTCCTTTTCTCTCCATCTATGAAATACCCTTACTGCAGGGATGGAGGAGGGAAAAGCCCTGGCTCAAGCTGCCTGGTGCTAAAGGCTGGGGATGACACCAGGTCCCCGTGTTCTGTGCCTGAGCTGCCCCCTCTCTCTTCCCACAGTGCGTGACCGAGTGAGGACAAAGATAGAGAGGGACATCCTGGCTGATGTCAACCATCCCTTTGTGGTGAAACTCCACTACGGTGAGTGTGGAGCTGAGCTGGGACACTGGGAGAGGGGCTGCAGGCTCCAACTGACACCTTTTGAGATGCTGCTGCAGGCACATCTGTCCTGAGCAGGTAGAGGAGCATGAGGTATCTTGCAGCAGGATGCTGAGAGCCTCTCGTGGGCTCTAACCAGGCTTCTGCAGGCACCTGCCATGGAGAAGAGGCCTGGATCAGTCTGTGTCCCTCATTAGCTTTGCTGCTCTGGAGCCTTCACAAGCCCCTTAACACAAATCCTTTCCTGGAAAGGTCTTTGGTCCCAGGTCTGCTGGAGAACAGAGCGGGAGAAGGGATTTAAACATCGAATCCTTGGGATTAAAACATTAAATCAGGAGAAACTGAGAAAGCAGAGCTAACTAGTCAAGCCAGAGTTTGGCAGCTTCTTCCCCTGGGAAGTGACCAGTGGCTCTCCTGGGAAAACAGCCCTGGCAGCAAAGCTGCACTGGCTGAAAGCAACCCAACCCCCCCGTGAAATGAGGGTTTCTCACAGTGCCAGGGTGCTGCTGGTGAGCTCCCATTTCAACATCACACCCGGGCTGTCTCCTGTGCCCCAAATAACCAGCCCTACCTGTGTTTAACCCAGTAACCACCCAGGGCAGCTGCAGCACTGGAGCCACTGGGATTTAAGTGATTAATGTAACACCATGGAGCCTTCCCTCAGTGGAGGGGTCTGATTCCTGCTCTGGCTTGTGTTTCAGCATTCCAGACAGAGGGGAAGCTGTATCTCATCTTGGATTTCCTCAGAGGAGGTGACCTTTTCACTCGGCTTTCCAAAGAGGTGGGTATGCTCTGGCATCTCGGGGGGTTGCTGAGGCTCTCAGTTCATCTGAGCTTCACTGCCTGGAGAAGCCATTGACCCTCACAAAGCCTTTGAGAGGGGTGGGAACAACCTCCAACCTGCTGCTAGCCCAGTGTTCTGCTGCAGGTTGTGTCTCCTCACTGGGATGAGGCCAGGAAAGGGATGGGAGGAGTAATGAGAGTTGTGTGAGGCACAGACACCTGGGAACATCACCCAGTGAACATAACTGGAGAGCTTTTCAAGAACCTGTCTGCTGCTTAGTGACCTGGATTGGATTTTGGGGGTTCCTAATTGCTACTTTAGGATGGTGGGTGAAGCTTGGGAAAGTTGGGTGTGAAAGGGCATGAGAGAGCAACGTGGATGTGAGAGGTCTTGCATGGGTGCAGCAGAGGTGGTCCTGCTGCCAGCACTGTAACCACAGCTCCCATCTGCTTCCCCTCCCTTCCTGCAGGTCATGTTCACCGAGGAGGACGTGAAGTTCTACCTGGCAGAGCTGGCCCTGGGGCTCGACCACTTGCACAGCCTGGGAATCATATACAGGGATCTCAAACCAGAGAAGTATGTGTGGCACAGCTGAGGCAGGGTTGTCCAGGGCTGTCCCAGGCTGCCCAGGGCAGGGGTGGAGTCCCTGTGATCCCTGGAGGGGTTTCCAAGCTGTGGTGCTGAGGGCCACAGGGCAGTGGTGCCCTGGCAGTGCTGGGTTGGACTTGATGATCTGAAAGGTGTCTTCCAACCAAAATGGTTCTGTGATTCTGTACCAGCTGCATGAGTGACCTGGGTGTTCTTACATGGGGTATGTGGGGGACCAAAGGTGGTGTAACCTGGGTGGGTCATGCATTCAATGTGAAGCTGAGGGTGTAGAGAGAAGGGAGCTGCTCTTTGTCCCACTCACATCTTGGTGATGGAGCTTAAAGCACTGGGGGAAGGGGCAGATAACTTTCTCCTGTGGATTCTGAGAACACCTCAGACTGTGCTGCATGTGCTTGTTCTCACCAGCCCTTACTGCAGACAGTAACAACTTGATTTTTTTCATCTATGCTGTAGCATCCTCTTGGATGAAGAAGGACACATCAAACTCACAGGTAAGGGACTCCCCAGAAGCCTTGTGCTCCAGCAAGGTTGGCTCTTGAAATGCAGAGGTTCTCTTGGGCCTCTGTGCTCTGGGTGATTGCTCTGAGCACCTTGTCTGGTTCTGATGGTTTTCCTCTCATGCAGATTTTGGCTTGAGTAAGGAGGCAATAGACCACGAGAAGAAAGCCTATTCCTTCTGTGGGACAGTGGAATACATGGCACCAGAGGTGGTCAATCGCCAGGGCCACTCCCACAGTGCTGACTGGTGGTCATACGGGGTGTTAATGGTACGTACCCAGCCAGTGTGTCTGGGGACCTGGCTGAGCAGCAGCTCTGAAACACCCTGAAAGTGGCTCTGCACCTCTCACAGATGGGCTGACCCAGGGGTCCCCAAAAGGGCCGTCACAGGCTGTGTGTTTCTCAGGGGAGGCAGAGGCCTTGATGCTGTTGGCCCACTGAACCCCAGGGTGTGCAGCTTGGAGAGCATTGGGGTGTCTGTCCACAGTGTGGGGTGCATTGGGGTACCCATGTCTCCAGTGTAGGGTGCATTGGGGTGTCTGTGTCCACAGCATGAGGTGCCTGTGTCCCCAGTGTAGGGTGCATCAAGGTACCATGTCCACAGTGTGGGGTGCGTTGGGGTGCTCGTGTCCACAGCACAGGGCGCATTAGGGTGCCTGTGTCCACAGCGTGGGGTGCATTAGGGTGCCCGGGGTGCCCATGTCCACAGTGTGGGGTGTGTTGGGGTGCCCAGGGTGCCCATGTCCACAGTGTGGGGTGTGTTGGGGTGCCCGTGTCCACCCAGGCCCGGGAGGTCGGTGTCTGTGCAGATCTGGTGCCACCATCTGGTGGCTGCTGCAGCTGAGGCTCCTGCAGGATCAGGCACTGCCTCAACCACCCTCCTGCTGCAGACCTTGGGAACCAAGTTCCTTGGGAGAAAATAGGACAGCTGAGACCTTTTTTTTCCAGCTAAGCTTTGATTCCTCACTAGCCTTTCTCTGGCTTTGGTGAGCTCCCGGGTGAAGGTGCACTGGGATCTGTGCCACCCTCAGGTGTGACCTCTCCTTCTTCTCTTTCCCTCCCAGTTTGAGATGCTCACCGGCTCGCTGCCCTTCCAGGGGAAGGATCGCAAGGAGACGATGACCCTGATCCTCAAGTAAGAGGAGCTTGTCTCTCGGGTGACTAGTTTTGGGCTCCCCAGTTCAGAAAAGACAGAGATTTACTGGAGAGAGTCCAGCACAGGGCACCAAGCTGCTGAAGGGAGTGGAGCATCTCCCTGCTGAGGAGAGGCTGAGAAAGCTGGGGCTCTTTAGCCTGGAGAAGAGGAGACTGGGGGGGAGCTCAGCAGTGTCTGTCAATATGTTCAGGGCAGTATAGGGAGGATGGAGCCAGACTCTGCTCAGTGCCATCCAGTGACAGGACAAGAGGCAA
>JANHGL010009680.1:3489-16651 GCA_024611195.1 Ceyx melanurus | reverse complement strand
TGAAGGAGCTGGGAGTGTTTAGTGTGAGGAAGAGGAGGCTGAGGGGAGCCCTCATCACTCTCTACAGCCCCTGCCAGACGATTGCAGAGAGGCTGGTGCTGGGCTCTGCTCACAGGGCATTAGTGCCAGAACCAGAGGGGATGGATTCAGCTGCTCCAGGTTAGGGGCAGACTGGGCAGGAGGGAAAAAATTATCACCTATAGAGTATCCAGAGATGGGGTTGAGTCCCCATCCCTGGGGGTATTTCAGGGTGGGTTGGATGTGGGTTTGAGGGACATGGGTTAGGGGTGAACTGTGTAGAGCAGGTTGATGGTTGGACTGGATGATCCCAAGGGGCTTTTCCAACCTGATTCTGTGATTCTATAACTGTTATTTCTATGTGGGGGACAGAACAGGGGTTGTGTGACCTGAGGCACCTTCAGACCTTTGTCTTCCTGCAGTCTCAGAAGGGCCCTTTCTTTGCTCCACAGGTCGTTCACAGAGACTTGAAACCCAGCAACATTCTCTATGTGGATGAGTCAGGAAACCCTGAGAGCATTCACATTTGTGACTTTGGCTTTGCCAAGCAGCTGAGGGCTGAGAATGGTCTTCTCATGACTCCCTGTTACACAGCAAACTTCGTGGCACCCGAGGTAAGCACCCTACTGACCAGAGACCCTTCAGTAGCTCTCGTGTCCCTCCCCAGCCTGTGCTCTCCCTTGGCATGGGTAGCTCTGCCTTGTCCAAACTCCAGCCTGCTCTGGCATGTTCTGTGCTGGACAGGCAATGTCAGAAAAACACTGGTTGTAGCCACCAAATAGGGGATCTGAGGTGTGGTCCTCCAGCTTGTCCTGCCCTGATGGTGGGTTCTGCTTAGGGTAGTGAGGCTTTAAGATGCCACTTGGCTGCTTCTCTCCCTGATCAAGCTGCTCTCCACGAGCCAAAGTGAGCTCAACACCAAGAACCAACCAGACTGATTTTTCTTCTGTTCAGGTACTAAAACGCCAAGGCTACGACGAGGGCTGTGACATCTGGAGCCTGGGAGTTCTCCTCTACACCATGCTGGCTGGGTAAGCTCCTCAGCCTTGCTGGGAGGAGCAGCTGGACCTCTCCTCCTCAGTCACTGCTACCTGGAGGTGCTCCGTGGCTGGGTCAAGGGGCAGTAAAGCAAATGTTCTCTCCTCTCTCCCCAGCTGCACTCCCTTTGCAAACGGTCCCAGTGACACTCCAGAAGAGATCCTGACCCGGATAGGTGGTGGGAAGTTTTCCATCAGTGGAGGCAACTGGGACACTATTTCTGACATGGCCAAGGTTTGGTTTGATATTTTTCTGTGTTACATTAAAGGGTTGGGGTCAAGCGTGGTCAGTTGCTGGGAGGGAGGTTTAAAGCAGGTTGGGGAGGGAGAACATGGGAGAGGAGCAAACCAGCAGTGTGGCTTCTCCCCAAAAGCAGCTCAGCAGCCTCTCCCCACTTTGTTTTAGCTCTGGCTGTGGATATTTGCATGGAACACCAACCTCATGCTTGACCCATGGGGGGGTTTGCTGTGTTTCACCTCCGAGGCCTACTGAAAATGTATTTTATACAATGTCTGGGGACTCTAAAGTTGGGCTCTGAATTTAAATTCTGATTTGGAGGCAGACAGGTGGAATTTTTGCATTTAAAGTATGAAGTCTTCTAAAGTCTTACCTTTCCAAACGATGCCTTTAGGATCTGGTATCAAAGATGCTTCACGTAGATCCTCACCAGCGTCTCACAGCCAAGCAGGTCCTGCAGCATCCCTGGATAACCCAGAAGGACAGACTACCCCAGAGCCAGCTGAATCACCAGGATGTTCAGCTTGTAAAGGTACAGAGTCTGGGCTGGGCTTGCAGCTGGGCTATGTGAGGAAAGCAGTGCTCAGGGAGGGGGGGCAGTGGTGTGGGCAAAGCAAGATGGAAGGCTGGAGAGCAGTGGTCCAGGGGAGGCTGTAGAAGACAAGCTGGTTTTTGTGGCAGGAAAAACCTAGAGAGGTTCTTTAATGTAGTAGCAGTACAGGAGGGAGATTTAAAGAAAAAAAAGAAAGATGCCTCTGGTTTTGTGTGTGGCTGCCCTGGTCCCTCGTCTTGTAAAGCCCATGAATCTGAAAATCTGAGCTAACCCTTTCTTCCATCTAAACAACTTCTCCTGCCTTCTCTCCAAGGGGGCCATGGCTGCCACGTACTCTGCACTCAACAGCTCCAAGCCAAGCCCCCAGCTGAAGCCCATTGAATCCTCCATTCTGGCCCAGAGGAGGGTGAAGAAGCTCCCTTCCACCACACTGTGAGGGGCTGGGCTGATGTTCTGCAGCCGCAGGGCACGAGGCAGGAACCCCCCCACCCCAGACTTTGCACACCTCCTGAAGATGGGGAGCAGGAGACTGGGTGGTCAGCACCTGCCCAGGAGGCTCCCTCAAGGACTTGTTCTCCAAAGGCCAAGTGCCTTCTTGTTGCAGCAAGACTGGCTCCTCCTTGTGTGGACTGATCTTTGTGGAGAGATCTGCACCGTGGAACTTCTTCTGAAGTGTAAATTGTCGATTTTTAAAGACATCCATCTGTGTATATGAGAACTAGAATGTATAACTGATGTCAAGTGGCACTAAAAAGCAGCTCTGATTCACCCTTTCCTGTGTAGGGCCAGATATTTGTGGTAGCTGCATCATTTCTTGGAATCCACCCTCTCTGACACTATTGCAGCTGAGAGGCTGCATAACGCTGGGGGTTTAGGCTTTGGGGTTTTCTCCTCCTGTGAACCTTTGGATGCCCTTCCCAAAGCCAGCCCTGCAGAATCCCAGCTGGCAGCATTGGTGTTGGTAAAGGGCTCACCCCCTGACCCCTCCATTTTTTGCGTGTTTGGAGCATAAGGTTGATTTTTCAGACTCAGTTTCTCACCCTCTCCTTTCCTCCCCCAGCCCAGCCAGCAGTTCTCTGAACAAAATAAGCCACGGGTTTTCTAAACACCCCCTCAGATGCTCAGCTGCCCAGAACACCTGCTGGTTTGGCTCATTCCTTCCCTCCACCCTCCCACCTTCGTGTTCTCCCTGGGGACTTTGTCACCCCTGAAGGTGGGGACGAGAAAGGAACCATCTCCTTGGCCAGGCTGAGGCTCTGGGCTGCCTCTGGCTGCTGCTTTTACCACTTTGGGGTTTCTTCTCCTTCAGCAGGAAGCAACAAAACAAACCATCTTTTTTCTTCTTCTTTTTTTTTTTGTTTTTAGTTCTTTTTTTCTTTTTTTTTTTTTTTTAATTTAACTTGGTTCTACAGCTGGTAACTCAGGGTTTCTTTCTGAATTGTACAATAAACGTGTCGTGCAGCTGACATTATTTTACTGCCTTTTTGCTGCAGAAGAAGCAGCCCCAGTTGCATTTCTCCTCCTCACATAGGGGGGAAGGTTTCTTGCCTCCCTTTCAGGGAGCTCTGCAAAGCTTTAAAGCTTTTTCATCTGGCCCTGCGATGGCAAAACCAGCAGGAGGGCTGCAGATTTTGCCACCTTCTCACAAGTGCAATACCTCACTTGGCAGTGGGAAGTGATTAGAAGTGGTTCTGGACCAAGGCAGAAGTGGCGAGGAGAGGGGGACAGGACACAGGGGGGGGACTTCTTGTTCTCAGGATATTTTAGAAACCAGCACTCAGAGGCAAACTCTGCCCAAAATAAAGTCCCAACTCGTTCTGACTTGCAGGGAATGGCTGGAGCAACCTGGTTGGGTTGGGGCTGTTTCCTGGGAGGAGCAGGAGAGCTGCAGGGGCTGCAGAGGTGCTCGAGGAGGTGACTGAAGCCAGCAAAGGTTCTCCCTGGGAACTTCTGCTGCTTTTGGTTGGTTGTGTAATGAGAGGGGAAAGTTTCTTTTTTTGCTTTTCCCTTTTGCTTCCTCACAGGTGATTCTAAAATGGAGAATTCTATAAATTTCTGAAATGTACATCTCTTTCCTCCTCTACCCCCATCGAAGCAGGTCCTGTTTTAATGTCTGGAGCAGCCAGCAAGAAGCTGAAATAATCACTATTTTTTTTTCTATATTTATTCCAAGTACTGCCCTCGTGTCCAGCACCACTGAGAGCAGGAGGCCAGTGCACACTGGATCTTCCTACTGCATTTGCCACCAACTCCCAGCAGAGCTGGCTTTCTTGTCTTGATAGCTGGGGGACACTCCAGGAGCCAAAAACCTTCCTTAAAATCACTTGGCTTCTCCTCTGGCACGATGGTTGCACTGAACCTGCCTTCTGTTTCCTACATCTGCACAGCAACTCTCGTGCCAGTGAGAAGGGTTGGAAATTTGAGGTATCTGGAAGAAATACAATTATTATAAAGAGCTTCTTTTTGGAGCTGGGGGGCACTGTTGGGACTGAGCAGTTTGAATTGCAGTGTTTCCTCTGTTGGTGGGTTTGGAAACAGTGGATGGGGTTGGATGTGATCACTGTGAACCTCTCCATGGTACAGGATGAGTCAGGATGGGTTTTAAACCAAACGTTTGTCCTGCTGAGATGGTAGCTGGCTTGTTTGTGTGAGATTGTCAATGTTTTCAGATATTGATCAGGGAAAAAAAAAAAATGGCAACCTTTGTTTAATCCTCTCTGTACTGGTGCTGGTTTGAAGCCAACTGGTGCCAGCTCAGAGATGTGTAGGGCAGCCAGGCACAGAGCTCTGGGCACAAGGAGAGCAGCCCATGGTTGGTGCAGCCTCTGCCTGGCCTTGAGGTGATGCCCAGAGCATCAAACCCTGACCCCCTGGGGCATCAAATCTCTGCCTCCCTGGGGGTCTTCAATCAGAGAACCTTTTGTGTTTGGTGCAGCTGTAGCTTCTGGGACCTCCATGCCTTTGGAGACCAGGCTGAACAAGAAGGGCTACACCTTGCTTTCTGGGGTGCTTTTAACCAAGCTGTTTGGAGTGATCCCCTCTATAAGGAAAAAAATAAGTCTTGATTTATTTTTTTTTTTAGTTCCAAATCAACCAAGTGCTGTTACTTTTTTAATTCCAGTGCTCAATAAAAATGGACTTGTTGATCTTTCTGTGTATGAGGATTGTAAGTGTTTGTAACGGGTCAGGTGGGTCCCCTCCCTTTCTGCTTTTGTCCTGACAGCATTAATTAAACCTTTGCCAAAATACAGTTGGGACCAAGTGCTGTCAGCTTTTCTGGAATTGTATTATTTGAGGTGAAAGTGGGACCTGGGGCAGGCTGGGACTCTAATACCTTTAGGAGCCAATAGATGTCTTAGAGAAGACCAAATGATCTGCTCTCAAAAGACTTGGAGGTTATTCAGCTTCTACTTGGGACAAAGAGGATATGCAGCTTAACCCTGTCTTGATTTGAAAAGGGACTAAAAATGTCTTTAACTTTTATGCACAAGGAAATCTTTACAAGGAGAAATGCCTGTGTTATTTCAGGTGTTTAACAGCCAACTTGACCTTTAAGATTCTGTCCTCTACATCTATACGAAAGCTCAAGGGAGCAGAAATCCTGGAATCCAGCCTTGAATAGCTGAGTCTACCTGGAATTAACCTGTGCAGAAATAGCATCTTAATCCATAGACAAGGAGCCCGAAAATAATATTGAGCAGTTCTCTTTATTTAATACAGTTTCTGTATGTGAAAAGCTAAACTTCCCTATTTTGGGGTGTAAATCAGCAGCTTTGCTGTTGTAAAAGAGGTTGACCTGGGTGAGAGGCTGTTTTGCTTCTTCCCACTGTGTAGAGTAGTCATGCCTTCCTCTTAATGATGTGGTTCTGACCTCTGCCAAGTGAAACAGAGCGTAAATAAATGTCTTTTGGCCCAATAAATATTCTCACCGTGATTACTTAGGCTGATCTTTAAACCTGAAGGCTGCTAACTTTCCCAGCAATCATCTATTTGTTTGGGGTTTTTTTTCTTAGTGAATCTCCACTGAACTATCAGCTTTTTAACTTCCCACCCAACCCTCTGCAAGCCCCCACCTTCCAGGTAGCTCATTGCAATTCTTTCTGAGCTCATTGCAATTCTTTCAGTTCATTGCAATTCTTTCTGAGCTCCTTGCAATTCTTTTTTCTGCATCTTTCACCATCTGTGGCCAGCAAATCGTGCAGCCAGTGGCCTCCTGGGTGCCACCAACTGCTCCTCGTGGCAGCTGCCCTCTGAAGAACACGGGAGGCTTTGGAAGGGACCAGGAGCACGTTCCGAGGCACGCGGGGTGAACGCTGCCTTTTCATGTAATATTCAACAGTTTAATCCCTCTCAGAACACCAAGAAAACAGTTGAAATATTTCAAGGTCTTCTTTTTTTTTTTTTTTTTTTTTTTTGCCAGTACCTAGGAGGGGGGGCTGTGAATAAAACCATCATTCACACGCTGGAAGCTGGAGGTTCACAGCCACTCTGTGTTCTTGCCTCTGGTTATTAAAACATCAAGCTGTCTTCCTACTTAAGCTCTGCTAACTCACTGCCTCCCTCCTTTTGTGCAACGTTGGAACACCTGCCATTACTACTAATGCTGTTCTGGAGAGGAACTCCCTTTCAGATATGCTTGTCTGAAAATAAATTGACATGTAAAAGGTCTCTTTTGTCAAGAAGTGCCTGGAAAGTGCTGGGGTAAGAAGCTGATCGCTGACAAAAAGAGCCACCGACTCTTTAAATGATGCTTGGTGGGGTGTGGGGGGGGGGTTATGACTGTTTGATAGGGAGGGTAATGCTGAAAACTGGGTGATGTGAGAAAACTGGAGAAGGGTTTTGTAGCTGCACCCTCCGTTTGGTATCAGATTTGAAGATTTGGAGTGATTTTTGTTTAAACCTGCACTGCTAAAACTGCTGCCTTGTCTGGGGGTGAGGGGCTGGGGTCTGTAGGACCCACTTGGAGGAAACCTTTTGGCTTTATTTTTAATCATTATTAAGAAAACCTCCCTGCTTTTTCATTCATGCAGCCCAAACTAGGAGTGTTGGTGGAGAGTCCTTTGATTTAGGTGTGTGATGAATGCCAGGGCTCTGCTGGGACAAACGTCTGTGTCGTGTTCAGTGAGGAAGCAGCAAAAGAATCCTCTGGTTTGAGTATTTATTCTGTCATACAGGCAGCAGTGTGAGACAAAAAGGTAAATATTGTTGGTTTTAATGGCAAGAATGGCTGGTTTTTAGTTCCTCATGCCCCAGGAGCTTTCTCCTAAGACAAAGCTTTTAGGTAGGTTCTTTGGGCCAGGCTTTGGAGTGGAATTACACTGCTATGAAATCTGCTTCAAGGTGGAAAAGATGCTTGAGGGCCCATGACTGTGGATGAAGATTTGTGATGTGGAGCTGGTTTTTGGCTGATTGGCAGGTTTGTGAGTCTTCTAGCGAAGAAGTAATTCACTTCATAATTCAGATCAAGTCAGAATATGTGCAGGGCTTGGAAGAACAAAAGTGAAAGTTGCCAATTACAGAGAGCTGCTCGATTAGGTGGTGTGGCTTCTGCTTTATCAAACGAGCAGAAACTCTCCCCGTGTGCTGCTGTGCTCAAATGCTGTCTTGTTTTTAAACAGCAGATGGTGTTAGAAACCTGTAACAGGTGGAAGCTCTTCAGTTTTATGTGAGAGATCAGAAGTAGCAGCAATTTCTCATTTCCCTGGGGACAGTTTCTTCAGGAGATAAACCACAAGCTGGCCCTCTCCTTGGCTAGTTATTAAACGTTCGAATCACACGTGTTCATATGAAAGAAAGCCATTCTGGCTTGACTTATTCTAGTTATTATGTTCTCCATAATCCTCTGTTAGCAAGTCCAAAAGAGAGCTGGAGTGGGAGAAAGGAGCTGTGTTTGCTGCTGTGCCTCCAAGAGCAGCTCCAATCTGCCGCCGTCTACTGGGCTCTCGTCTAGGAGAATAGCACTTCGCACGCTTAGAGTGTTTTATCAACATTTAATTACTGCAGCAGTTGACTCAAAGCCAGGAATCTCTCATTCATCTGCATCTTGCAAGGCCTGTGGAAAATGATCTTCCAGTTACAGAATGGGAAGAAGGGGCTGAGTTCAACCTCCAGCTACAGAACCGGGCTGGGGGATGCTGCGAAGGGCGCTCGTCTCCCCTGCCACGGCTGCGGTGGCACCGTGGTTGTGAGGGCCAACAGGTTCCAGGGTTTGGCAGTATCTCAGGACAGGGAGCTGCATTTGGATTTGTTAAGGTGTTGGACTAGATGATCTTCTAGGTCCCTTCCAACCCCCAACATTCTGTGAACATTCTGTGACGTGATGCACTAAATTCTCCCCAGCCTGTGCCCTGTGAACTTCTAAGGCAGGTGGGGATCACAGCTCTGTCTAGACTAGAGCAGGTCAAGGGAGGTTCTCCTCCTCCTCTGCACTAGTGAGACCACACCTGGAGTGTTCTGTTCAGTTCTGGGCTCCCTAAGACAGGAGAGACAGGGAAATATTGGAGAGAGTCCAAGGGAGGCTACAAAGATGAAGGGATTGGAGCATCTCTCTGCTGAGGAAAGGCTGAGAGCCCTGGGGCTGTTCAGCTGGAAAAGAGCAGCCTGAGAGGGGATCTGATGAATGTTTACAGATATCTGCAGGGTGGGTGTCAGGTAGAAGGGGCCAGGTTCTTTCCAGCTGTGCCCTGTGATAGGATGAAGGGCAATGGTAGCAGGGGAAACACTGGAAGTTCCACTTCTACATGAGGAAAAACTTCTCACACTCTGAGAGTGACAGGCTGCCCAGAGAGGTTGTGGAGGCTCCTTCACTGGAGACTTTCCAGCCCCACCTGGATCTGTTCCTGTGTGGGCTGCCCTGGGTGACCCTGCTCTGGCAGGGGGGTTGGACTTGATGATTTCCAGAGGTCCCTTCCAGCCCCCACCATTCCATGATTCTAGAGCTGTGTTTGATCCCAGACCCATCATGTCCTCTGCTGCCAAAAGCAGAAGGGAAAAAAAAAAAATCATTATTTGTTAAAAGCTGGTTTTTATCCCATCTACCAAAGTACTTGTAACTTTAATATGTCTCCTCCACCCCAACTCCCAGCTCTGTTTTTTAAAAGAAGGTAAAGGATTGCAGATTTACAGCATGATTTTCTGCCTGCCTTCCCTGTTCAGCTCGATCCACGTCTCAGCCTGCAGGGAAGCTCCCAGTAGTTGTGGGATTTGTGACACTGAGTGGAAGCACCAATTAAAGGTAAAAAGCCTTGTATCAGTTTAGTAATTTCTATCCAAGCATCTGCTCTTTCACCAGCTCCCTTTTCTGACTGTTAAGTGGCTGGGTGTGCAGTAATAGAAATCATCTACTTTCCATGAAAAAAAACAAAACAACCCAGTTGTTGGCTGGCTGTGCGTGGGTTTTTGTGGACGCCCACAAATGATGCTTCTGGTAGAGCAGGAAAACCAGAGGAGAAGTTGTTCCTCCACAAGACACGTAGGAGCTGCCCCTGACCTCGTTAGGGAGTTATCCCGAACCAAGGAGGAGAAAAACGAGGGTTGCAACTGCTATGTTCCCAATCTTTCCTGGAATCCTGAAGGGGTTTTGTGAGACACACACACACCCCTTTAACAAACACCACTGCTGGCAATTAGAAGCTTTTGAACGAGGCAGATCCCCAATTTCCAGGCCCCAGCTCAGCTGCTGCTCCTCTCGCTCTCCTCGGGAAGCGGCGACTCCCGATGGGAAGAGGAGCCCCTTTCCCTGCTCCGTTTGAAGAAGGGGCAGGGAGCTGCTCTGATGGTTCATTAAAGCTGCCTTTGCTCCTTGCAGCACAGCAGATTGAAGCAGACCCGCCTCCCAGTTCCAGCTGCTGGGTTTGAAGGCTCTGATCTGTGCGCTGGGTGCACGTCTAATTACGGAGGCAATTCCCATGGATACCAAGAAGAATTGTCTGCACTGGTAAAAAAAAAAAATTATCCCAGCTGGGAAAACGACGAAGGAAAACGTGTTGAAATATTTGGGAAAAGACTTCAAAAGTTTCTGGAAATAGGAGTGTAAAACATTCCTGGTGGTTTTGCACCCCCGACGTGCAAATCTTTGCTGGGGTTGAGCTACAACCTGAGTTGTTTCATTTGGCTTTTAAGAGTTGCTGGGGGTTTTCTTGGTGCTGCTGGAGGATTTAGCAGCCCAGCCAAACTGAGTTTGTGTTTTCCCACTCCTCCGTGTTACCTGCAGCCTCTCAGGACTGGTTGTGTGGTGTTAAACCCCGGGAGGTGCCCTCCACTCACAGGTACAGCCCAAGAAACGTGTGTGGGGAAAAATGGCCAAGAGTTTGTGTTTCCATAAGGGCAACTCCCTGGGCGAGGCAGCAGCAGCCGCCCGCCAAGGGCTGGTAATTCTGGTTCCATCACAGGGCTGGGGCTGGTGTCTGGGGCTCGGGTGAGTTCCTCCCCTTTGTGCCTCATTCTCCTGAAATGTGTGAATTTAAATAAGTTATTGAATTTAAATAAGTTATTGCCGGGTAAATTAATATTTGAAGGGTCTGTTCGAGGCAAAAGAGCACTGCTTGGTAAAGAGAGAGGGGGAAATACCTACTGAAGCTCTGCTCAGATGTGGAAAATTAAACAAATAGGATTGAAAATTATTTTGTAATTGTTCAGCTGCGAGGCCTTATGTTCAAACTGCAAAGGGAAAAAAAAACCAACAGATTTTGTTGTTTAACTACACAGATTAAAAAGTCTTTTTTAGGTTTTGGGATTGATTTTTGATTTATTTTTTTGGGGGGGGGGGTTTGTTTGGAGGTTCTGGGGAACATCCTAATCAACTACACAGTGGTTGTAACTTGTATTTCTGTCACTCATTTCTCTCCAGCAGGAGCTCAGATACTTTGCAGGATGCTGCTAGTGAATATAAACACACAGGAGAAGAAAAGCTGCTGTACTATTAGGTTGGATTTCCATCTCTTTCTCATCCAGGGCACCTGCTCCCCTTTCCCTCCCCTCCTCCCAGTCTTCCCAGCTGTCTGTCTGTCTCATTTATGTCAATTAGAGATTCAATGCTGCCTGATTTAATTGGCCTGACTTTCCCCTCTAATAGAAATCCCAGGGAAGGCAGGGCAGGCAGCTCTCTCTCCACGGGCTGCCCGGCTGGGGAAGGGAGTCCCCCTCGCAGTTGGGAGGAGTGGGGCTTGTTTGCAGAGCTGAGCACAATAACCTGCTTGTTACCATCCGTGATGGAGAAGTTGGTGACCTCCTGGCAGGGCTGGGATGTGGGCAATGATGTCATTTGAAAGCTGCAGGGTGTTTCTGAGAGGTTAAGGAATTTGTGCAACCAGTCGCTCACCTCGGGTCGGTTTTTTTTGTGCGCTGGAAAGGTCGAGGTTTGCTGCCTGAGCTGGTGTTTCCCCTGCCAGGAGACTGACTGACTCCACCAAGGTCAGTGAGCAACAGAACATCCACCAACTGCAGCTGGCTCATCCTTTTTCGAGCCCCAGCGACTCCCAGTTGCGTTTAACCACCAGCCAGGCTGACCAAGACCTGGGTTTCAGAGGGTTTACACGAGGGCTTGACCCTGCCCCTCCTTTGGGCAGCAAACCTGGAAGCAAACCAGCTGAGATGAGATCTTTGCCATCCCTCCACTCCACCTCTGCCAGCTGAAGCCCAGGAACCAGCTCTGACCTACTTCTCCCCGGCTCCTCGCTGGCATCTCCCCGACGAGTCCCACGGCCCTGCCTGAGCTCTCGGCACAAACGTGAGTTTCCTGAAAAGCTGGCCCACCAAGGTGTCAATATTCAACAGCACCAGTGCCATCCAGTGACTGGGGCTCCCAGAGAGCACCAGCACCCTTTAGAGGGGGGAAGAGGAGAGCTGGGAACGAGGGAGGCCAAGCGAGGTCCCGGATTTGCAAACGCGATCCTATCTCCGGGTTTCTTGGGGTGTAGGAAACAAATCAGGGTGATGTGGCAACAGCCTGGCTTTGGGAGGGTTGTGCTGGGGCCTTGCTTTGGGAGACGGTCCCACTTTGAGCGGGTTGACTCCCCGCTGAACCCAGCCCTGCCCCACGCTCCCTCTGCTGGTAAGGAACTAATTGAGTTAATGGCTTCACAACTTCCCACTGGTGCACGCCCTGGCAAACGTAGGAGGGGAAATGTAGAGCTGTGGTGGTTGAACGTGCAGCTTTTTGCTCTGATGAGCCACTGGTGAAATCCTGAAAGGGGGGTGTGTGTGAAATAAATGGATAGAATTCAATTTACTAAATGGAAAACAGGCCCAAAAACTGAGCGTGAAGGGTCTGCTCCACTCGGGTCTGAAATGACTTACTCTCCTTCACAGCTAAGGGAAGGAATGAAAGGAGAGCATTTCTTCCTCCACCAAAGGACACTAATCCTGACAGAGGTTGGCTGCTCTTCACCATCATTTGTCACTCACAGGAGTCACCCCCCTAAGAATCCCACTCAACTGCAGCATCGTTGGGAGGTACCAGGTAAATGTCGGGCTGTGCTGTGTTCTGGGTGTAGGGTGGCAGCTTTTGGGCACTACCCATGTGCACGTTTCCCAGTGAAAGAGGCTGTTATCCCAGGCATAAAACACACTGGATTGAGGGGGAGGTGGCACAAACCCCAAAATAAAAATACTCTCTTATTAATGTCAATGGTACTGGCAGGAAAAATTGCTTTGCTGGTTGATCAAATGTGTCCCCTCTTTGCTGTCAGGAGCACAGCACTGCCCTAAGTCCACTCAGCTCTGCTTCTGGGCTGATGAGTGCCTGACAATTTTCTGCTTTCAAATTAAACAGAAAACTAAATTAGCAAATTAATTGTTTGCCATGTTTTTCCTCAGTCCCCTTCAGCTGCCTCAGGACCTGCAGCCAATCCAGAGCCCCTCTCTGCAGTCCCAAGCAGAAGGAGGAGCCCAGTGCTGGGTCCTGCTATCTACGGAGTGTCAGTCATGTTAATTTTAAATTACTTTTGTACAGCTTGGTGTCAAAACGATTAAAGCATGAAAAGCAAAACTGAACTAGAGGGAGGGAAGGGGGAGGGCGAGAGAGAGAATGAATAATTTACCTTGCTTTTACAGCAAGGACACTTTGATTTCTTTAACTCCTCAACTCTGAGAAGCCTCAAACTTTTTGTTTCCTTGACTGTAACCTGCTTGGGACTGTCCCTGAGGGAGTGCTTTGGATTCTCAGCCTACAGAATGCAGTAACTGACAAGATCAAGTGGCCTCAAGTTGCACCAAGGGAGGTTGAGGTTGGAGCTGAGGAACAATTTCTTCTCCTTGAGGGCTGTCCAGGGCTGTCCCAGGCTGCCCAGGGCAGGGGGGGAGTCCCTGGCATCCCTG
>JANHGL010009679.1:0-20952 GCA_024611195.1 Ceyx melanurus | reverse complement strand
GATCCTGCTCAGGCAGGAGGGTTGGACTAGATGATCTTCTAGGTCCCTTCCAACCCCTAATATCTGTGAATCTGTGACAGACCTTCAACACACAGTGCAAGCAACAGCTGGCGTCTCACCGCCTCGCACAGCCAGGTACCAGAGCTACCCAGTGGCACCAGAGCTACCCAGTGGCACCAGAGGTACCTGTGCCCAGCAGCACCAGAGCTGCCTGGGAAGAGCCAGCAGCAGCCAAGAGCACCCTCCAGGGCCAGTAGAATGAGGGCAGCTGCAAAGCCAGGGCTCACTTAACCAGTGGGGTGTCTGCACAGCCACACGTGTGTGGGAGTGCAATGAAAAGCAGCCTCGGAAGGAGGGAAAATGGCTTTAGTGTTTCAAGTGAAGCTCCACATTCCCATTCTAAGATTAATAGCTGCTCAGAAATGGCCTTGCTCTTAAATGGTACTTGTGAATTTTCTGCCGTTTGCTTTGGAACAAAATGGATTCAAAATGACCCTTGGTTAAATAGTCTTTAATGAATGTTTTAGCTCTCTTTGCAGACACTTCTGAACACATCCCTGTCTCTGAAATACCCCAGCACAGCACTGCCATGAACTGGTGTCTGCATTTCACAGGCAGGACAGGTTAAACCCCAAACCTTAAGATAATCTCTCTGCATATCAGGAGCAATTGCTTATCTGGAGCTGGTTATCTGCTCAGACACATTCTTGTGCACCAGAGGGGGACAGAAGCCAAAGATGCTCCCAGGTCACCCACCAGTCAGCTCCATCCCCAGCAAACAACACATTCACATTACATCAACACCCCAGACCCTGAGCCCAAAGACACTCATAGAGCAGAAGCAGAGTAGCTCTAAGTGAAAAAGATCTTCCAGGTAACCCGCAGCTCTC
The DNA here is from genome assembly GCA_024611195.1 of Ceyx melanurus. Lineage (NCBI taxonomy): Eukaryota > Metazoa > Chordata > Aves > Coraciiformes > Alcedinidae > Ceyx > Ceyx melanurus. The sequence goes on along the minus strand of JANHGL010009679.1, from coordinate 20,062 downwards.
TGAAGAGCACACACAGCATTCCCAGGGAGATACAGATGTTTTCATGCCACCATTTATTCTCACCAGAAACCTCATCCTAGTACAGACTGGCAGAAAGCAAACAAGTGATCTTGAACTACTTCAGACAATGTAATCAAACTCTCCAGCTTTCCCTAGCTAAGTAAGTGTGAGGGAAGAAGAGGAGCCTCCTGCTCCATCTCTGCATTCAGGACAGATCAGACATTGAACATCAGCCTTGCTCCTGGAATCACAACCAGCATTTTCCCAGTAAATCCTGCCTGGATAAGCATAGAAAGACCAAACACACGAGCAACATCCCGTAGTCTCTTGGAGCTCGTTGGCTCCCCAACAATGACTCTGTATTTAATTGTACTGGGTGTTTCTTAGGCAACAGCAGGCATTCCTCAGACTCCAGAATGAGACTTGGGAGACAAAGATTTTCACAGAAACACACATCTTTATGAATCTTCTTTAGTTAAACAAGTAATGCTGGATAAAAACAAGGTAGTAGTTCTTGATTTAACTCTTGCCTAACCTCAAGCAAGCCACAGGAGAACCTGCTGAGCAGGGAAAAGGATCATCCAAAGGGAAGAGCTCTTTAAAATGAATGAGCCAGCAGTCGTGATGGGGTGAAGTGACAAGTGACCCTGAAATCCTGCCACGTAAGTCAAACTAAACTGACTCCAAGATTAAAAACATGCTTTTGATATATGTCGATACCTGCTAAGCTGGGGAGGAAGTGGTCACAGGAGCAAGAGTATTTCCTTTTAATCATTGCACACCCCTGGGCAGCCTTCCCCTGGGGCACGCTTCAAGGGGATAAAGAGCTCAGTTTGTGATCAAAGAGGTTTGGAGGAAAATCCAAAGCGAGTCCTTTGAGGTTCATCTCCTGCTCATTCGCATGCACCCTGCACCACTCTTATCGTGCTTCTCCTTCCCCGATTGTTGAGGACAGGAGAACAAAGATACAGGCAGGAGAGATAAGTCCAGGGAAGGAGCACATCAAATAGCCACGTCGTTGGTAGGCACAAAGCTGCAATTCTCCACAGGCAGGCGAGGGGGAGGCAGCAGCTTTGCAGAAACCCCACGCTCCCCAGTGGCTTTAGTTGCAACCACAGGAGCTCAGAAGGCAGCGATTGAAAACCAAATGAACATCAGTGTGCCAGCCTTCCTCACAAGGGCTCTCCTCAGCAGCTGAGGCAACAAGGGCTGGGCACTGCTCTCTGCCCACAGCCACTGGCCATCACACTGCACCACTGAGGCTGACACCTCAAGGAGTATTATTCTGCTTGTGTGCAGCACAAGGCTGGGGCTTCTGCACTCTCCTGGGGCCAGGGAGGGGAAAAAATGCCCCAGCTCAAACATAATTAGAAAGGCCAAGAGAGAACTCGTTAGATACAGCAGGAATAATAAGTGCAGGAGATAGGAAGCAGTGGGGGTTTGGCGGTTTGGGTTTTTCTTGTATGAATTGTAAATAGAAAAGGGACTGATCCGGGCTCTGCTTCAGCCGTATCCTTCAGACCACATACAGGTGGAGATGCAGAGATCTGACTGTTCAGTGGTGACCTGACAGTGCTGGGTTGACATCTGGATGATGTTAAGGGTCTCTTCCAATCACCATTCTGTGTTTCTATGGCTGTTTTACTCCTAGAAACATTTGAGACAGCAGTTTAGGGAGAGGATTCACTGTCTCATGGAGGGGCCAGCTCATCAGAACCAGAAGCAGGCAGGTGATGCTGCCAGGCTGCCCATCACCCAACTCTATATACCCCAAAGCACAACAGCTGTTCAGCCATAAGGGGTTAAGCAAGGCAGGAAGACACATGATGTGAAGCCCAAGATATTTCTCAATTGAGGGCTCACTAATAATCCAAAAGGGGATGCACGGGACCAGACCTGTATTCCAGCACAGCTCTCAACCTCAGGCCAGACTGTGGGCTGGTCTCTTCAGGGATTAGCAATTAATGAGATAAATGTGATAGCAGTGAAAGTTCTCAGGGGAGCTCAAGGCTACGCAGCACATGAAAGACAAGAAATTCTAGCAATAAAGCTGTTATTCTTGGTGGTTTTGCCAAGCTTTTCTAGACACCAAAGCACTTCCATTTCTTACATAGGCTGGAAATCCTCTGCAGCTCCTCTCATCATCTAGGATGAGAATCTCAGGTTTTATTTCTAAAGCTCAGCTCATACAGTATCTGCTCTGTCCACAAGAAAATCTCAGTCCAGTAAATTGGATTTCCAAGGGAACACTCCATGCATCCTACAACTTTTAAATGAAATATAGAGAGACCAGCACAATACATTTCTGTCGGAGTCAGTGATTAGGTACCTGCAGAGTTAAGACCAGCACCTCATTTTCTACCCTAAATTTGTCCACTTTCAGTTTTCCATCATTACCAAAAAGCTGTTTCAGAAACTATTTTCCTCAGGTGCTCACCAGCCAGCTGAACATATGCATGTGGCCCCAGGGCAGAGCTGCACAACACACACACTGCCCCTTTACAGAAGGGCAATCAATACCTGGCCCTCTCCATCTGAAACTACTGCTGACTGAAGAAGACTGAAGCAGGCTGCAGCTGATCCCTCACAGTCTGATCTTTACTAGATGAGGAACAGTGGACTGGTCCAGCATGGAAAGCTACTTGACAACATCTGTAAAGTCATTAGTGCAGGTCATGCAACTTCATTTTCCCTCCTGAATCCTGGTGTCTTCAGTTCAACGTGGGCTGGCACCTGCTTGCAGGATTTACAGCAAAATATCATGAATCAATAGCAAAAAGAAACAGATCTTTTACAGTTTTGTCTCTCGTTCAGATCAATGGGCTATCGGAGTAAGAAGCATTTTATGTCCCATTAAATCATGCTCGAGCAGCTCCTGGTAAATCATGCTCACAGAACTCTAAGTTTTGAGAGGCTGGGGAAAGCCTCCAAACTATGGCCCTGGGTTTAATTTAAGGACCTCACTGAGCTCTCACTGCTAAGTGTCACTTCTCCTTAAGAGGGGAGAAAGGAGCTTTACTCCACCCTGGGTCCACGGCTCAGACACATCCTTTCCCACTGCAGAAAGTGACCTCTGACAACAGATCCAGCACAGACCTCTGCCCAGCATGTCCCATGGAACACCTCCCAGTCTCCTCCCCACCCACCCCACAAGAGAACTGGGAGGCAGGTGGGTGCAGAGGCCACAGCACCACTGGACTGTGGACACTGGACCTTCCCTGGCTCCAGGATCTTTATTCAACATGAAGCCCAAGTTTCCAACTGGGAAGAAAACACACGAAATAAAATATATTTACTGAGGACATTTTTTACTGTGAATTCCTTGCAGTTACTGCTTTATGGGAGAAGCCATTCAGAAACAAATGAAGGATGAGAAGGGGAGATGGGGGAAGGGGAAATATGGCTCAGTTTATGCTGAACAGCTTGGCACACATCAGGCCCTATTAATCAAGTCAGCCAATTTCAATACAGACCGAAAATAAATAAATAAAGCAGGATTTGCTACTCCATGTGTCTCTCTGCCTCTGCATGCTCTGAACGTTTGTTTTACACTCAGCACACAGCTGTAAATCTGCTCCTGGGTGCAGCAAGTGAGATGAGGGTGTTTATTGGCTGTCTCAGTAACAGCAAAGGGCTGTCATATCGCTCCTGCTCCGGGATCCCACTGCAGAAAAATAACCTTGAATCACAGCAATTACTCCTGGGGCACAGAGAGGCCACAACAGGGCAAGTGAGATTTAAAAATCCTCTTCTTCCTGCTCAGGGATTTAACATGTTGCTCTCTGTTACTCAATTAACACCTACCAGCTGTCTTCAGGGTGCAGAGGTATTTCCATCAACCACCTCCAATCACAGTGTCCAGTGAGAGGCAACTGAGACCCAAACTCACCTTCCCTACCCCAATACAAACCATTTATCAGTGCAAGTTATGAACAACCTGGAACACAGACTGTTTCAGGACAAAACAGGCACCCACCTGCCTGCTCCTTCAGTTCCAGATCAAACCAAACTTCTACAGAGCAGACAGGGCAATTTTATGCTGATAGTGTCACTTTAGTCAGACCATGTTGTGGTGCTGCTTCTCCTCTGGATGGCAGGTAGCACCTTTAGCAAAAAAACCCCCACAATTTATGAGACAATACTGATTTATTTCCTTCCAAAGTCCATAACCAGAGTCAATAGGACCATTATTTCATACTATGAAAAAAAAATGAGCAATAGCATTCAGACATCAGTCCAGAGAGGTGCCAGACAGAGATGTGCAGCTTGTTTTCCTCCTTGCACCACAAAGCACAAATACTGAAAGATCCCATCACTAACCCCATCAAAGATTATATTCATCAGTGGCTCTAAAAACCGTCTCCCACCTTCCATGGTATACCTCAGCCAGGAATACCTCACCCATCCTGAGAGCACACACATCTATTTGGCACAGAACCTCAGATCTTTAAGCCTGTCATCTTTTTTTCCTCATTTGTGCCTTTTGTATCACCTCTCTCTCCCCAGTTCCAACATAAATATGCCTATCAAAATTTTAAGTGGAGATCAAATGCCATTAAGTATAGCTGTCCTCATTTCCAGTGAGGAGGCAGAAGTCCATAAATTTGAAAAGCCTTCTTTGGTCAGACGTGCCATGCTTTTCAAATACAGCCAATCTTTCCAAGATGATCCATCAGTAACCTGATTTTCTTAATGATCTATTTCTAAAAGATTGTTCTGAATGCCTCTTAGCCAGCCTGGAGCCTTCTGGGGCCATCTCCCCACCGAGGGATGGGGGTGCAACAAGGTACAGAGGTTGTCTGCCAAGATCCAGAGCGAGATGAGCTGGGAGGACTATCAGGTGGTAAAGAGGCATCAGAAAAACCCTGCTGAAGGAAAAAGTATCTGCTGCTGCACATTCAGAACACAGACTAAGTTTTAAATTACAGTTTTAAGCAAGATAGAAAAAAAATCCAACGTCACACCTGCTGTGCCTTAAAACACTCGGGTAAAACAGTCTCACCATCTGTTTTGAGACCTATTTTTGCCTTGTACAGAATCACACAGACACAACATTTTGCCATGAGCTGTTTTTTTCCAGGCTGCTGTCACCTCAGTGCTACCCAAGGCACAGTCTAGAGAGCAGGAGAAGGTTCTGCTTCCAGATTTTCCCATTCAGCCTTTGGTCTGCAAACAAACACCCCGGAGCTGATCTCCACCACAGCCACACCAGCATAAACCCTTCTGCAAAGCTCACTTCCAGCTCTGCACTTGGCTTCTTACTGGTTGGGATGCCACTGCAATGGCAAGTGAAGCTCAAGTCCCAGAAATGCCAGTGAAAAACAAAATCTTCTGATAAAAGGAAGCACTCAAACCTGAGTGCTGCTAACCTACAGCACATGGGAAGCAGCAATGTGCAGGGGTCCTGGGCAAGACCACAGTGCCTAAGCCAGAAAGCAGAAGCCATATCAGAGCCTGGAGAGAGGAAAACCATCCTCCCCAAGCTGCTTGTTTATGGGGGAATGCACCTCCAACCAGCAACTCAGAACAGCAAAGACCAAGGGGACACCAAAGGCAGTTTAAGAATTTTACAAACAGCTTATATTTGACAACCAAGAAGAGCTTTCTATATTCTGTGCACAGCAGGAAAGGGCAGCAGCATGCTAAAAAATCCCCCAAAGTCCCTCCCTACAGAACAGAGCTACTACTCATCCCTAGTCTTTTTGAACACCAGTGCAAGGTAACTGTTGTTAAGAGAAAGCAGCACATCCTATTTGGAGACATAACTGCAGTGCAGGCTTTAAGTTTCCCACCTCCATCAGTGCAGGAACTGTCACTATTTGATATCTGAAGAGGTGATGAAGAACAACACACACAAATGCCCAGAAGTGAATTGCCAGCAGACCAGGAAAGTGGAAGTGCAGGGTAAAATCTTGGTATCACATTAGAGTAAGATTTTCTTTCTTTCTCCTGCTGCCATTCAGCCCTCTTCATCCTACTCACTGCTTTGAGGCCCCCCTCTATAGCCCAGTATGCCAAGGATGTGATGTAGTGTCTGTCACAAGCAGGATGGTCAGACTCTGCTCTGGATGGATGTCAAGTATGAAAAAAAAAATACTCAGGAGGAAAGGTCAACAAAATAACAAGAGGCTGCTTTTTTTTTTGCAGCCACTAGAACAATTTAGTGGCTCTGACTCATGGCTGGCACAGGTAGGGATCAGGCAGCATCAGGTAATTTTTGAAGCACACAGCACCACGTGGCCATCAGGGAACACACTGATAACCACACGTACTGGACCCACAGCTTCTGCTGCCACGTGGCAGAGGGTCTCAGGAGCAGAAGCCTCGATGGGTGCCCCAGCTGACTAATGAGCAGTGTATCTATTTAACAGCTACATCATCATTAGCTCTGAGCTGGGCCATTACTCATCCCTGCAGAAAGGCCCTTCAGGGCTCTTCAAGACACAATTCTCCCACACTGCATGAAGGTGACATTCCTTCTGCATGTCCTTTGCAGCAGGATGAAGAAGGTTGAACACCCACAGTCTGAGGAATGCCCCAAGAGCATTCTTAGAGCTCTAAGTTGCTCTCATATCCTACAAAGATACCCCTCTAGCTACTTATGGGGGTCCTACCAGAACCCTCTGCATCTTTTTTTGTATGGTGAACCACAGCGACCACTCATGAACAAAGACAAATAGGCAAGAAAATCTGTGCCAGTTGTATAGAGGCACATAACAGGGAACCCCAGACCCTATGTGCCTGTGGATGCAAAGAGGGTAGAGAAAGAACGTGGTGGTTCTGATGAGGGAGACCACACATCTTCAAAAAAGAAGATTCTGATGACAGGTTTTCAAAGATTTCCTCCTGTCCTACATAGAATGGGTAGGTTTCCCCTCCACACAAACTCTATTTTTAATTCTGAGCACCCAGTAGTTCCCTAGTCTGGCTCCTGACATATAGTTATTAATCATTTCTTTGCTGGCCATCACACAAAATAAATCCAACTAACATGCTTATCAGGAGCTTATCCCTTCCTGACATTTTGTTCTTGTTTAAGGCTTGAGGGTTTGAATATTTAAATAGGCAAATATTCTTTTGATTAGTAGAATAAATGATTCTTGTTACTTACTGTCCTTAAAAACACTGTTAGCATCACGAAAGTGCTCAACTACGTTGGCACAGCTTTTACAGGATTTTGGAGAATTTCCTATAAAATGTGGTTCAGCAGCAGAGAGTTCAACTTAATAAGCTCATACATTTTTAAATGCCTTTCCTGCAATGATATATGGAACTGTAACATTGAAGTTAAGGGTGCATACGACACAACTTGGGTAGAATTTCTGCACGTTAAGCAGAATTCTCCCCCAAATTACTATCACATATATTACTGTTTTACTAAGCTCTTAGTAAGCAAGCTGGAGCAAACGCTGTCTTTGCACTGTTTGCAATTATCAACACATCCCTTACACCCTTTGGTTCCCAAAACCACCCTCCCCAAATCCAACATAGTGACAGTTTTACCCTGTTGGACACAGCATCAGGACTCTGGTGGAGCAGGTCAAGACAGTCTGCTTTGGGATCCCACAGCCAGCCTGTGGCCCAGATCACCAGCTACACACTCAATATAGATTCACAGAATGGTTTGGGTTGGATGGGACCTTAAAGATCATCTCATTCTGAGCACTCTGCCACTAAAGCAGCTGCACGAGTAATGTCACCCACTGGGTCTGCTTCTGTGCCTGCTCCTCATCACTCCCACAGTGATCACACACCTAGGGCTAGACACCTCTGTCCTGTATGCCCATGTTACAAGGAGGTGAAGATGCCTCCCCCAGGGCCACCTGGGCATACCTGGACACCACAGACTTCCACTCAGAGCTGGGGACTCGTTGGTAAAGAATCTTCAGAAGGAAGCTGCTCTCCCCTTAATTAAGGTATCAATGATTTAACATGCTGTTGCTTAAAGTTAACATCACTGCCCCAAATGAAGAAATGCAGAAATCAGTCAACCCCAAGGTGGCAGGAGGTCAGCCAGGCTCAGGAACAACACCCACGGGTCCTGCTGCAATGGCTCTGCCAGTCTTCTGGTCTCTCTGTCATCCCAAAGTGCATCAAACAGGGAGAAAACTCAGGAGTGTGTTCTTGTCTGTTTTAAAACAGGCCCCTCCAAACAGAGCTGATGGCTGAATATGTTGAAATAGGCACGGACTGAAAGAACAGGCTTTCAAACTGCTCATCTGGAGCATTTTACAAAGATAAACATCATCACACCAAAGCCAGAAGCACCCCGAGCTCCTCCATGGTGCAGACCCTGAGCCACCAGGCTGCAATGCCAGGGCTTGCCCCAAGCAGCCCCCACGTCTCCAAGGAAGGGCTGGCACTGCCAAGCAGAGGAACACTGACTCTGCTGCACAGGGGTGACTAAAATCTCAACAGTTACAACTGCTCAGAGATCATGGGACAAGAGGCACTACTGTAAAAATGAGAATTAGCAGTGTAGGTCTTGACATCTCTGCTAGAGGTGTCTACTGCTCACACAGCCCAGCGTGTAGACACCAGACTGGATGTGGCTCATTAAGAGACATCTAGACTAAGGCAGAAGTCAGGCTCCCTTTGAGGTCACAAAGAGACACTGACACTGCCAGAGGATAATTTATTCCACCCCTCAAACCAAAGTGTAAGGATCCTGCTGGCTGGTAGAACAGCCTGATGCAGTGATTTTTTTTGTGGAGGATTTCCACCTTTTGTGTTCCCTGCTCCCAGGCAGCCCTAGACTGAGTGTTCAGAGCCCATCAAACCAGTGACTTGATGGTGGCCATCACAGCAGCTCTACCCACAAACTCCCAGCTCTCCTCAGGTAGGGTCTCTGCTGCAACCTTAACCTGCCCAATGGAAAATTAAACCCTTGGTGTCTCCACCTACCACAGGAGCATCTCAGCAGAGTAGATCTCCAGGATCTGACATTCCCAGTTCATACTTAGGGCAATGCATAAGAAAAGTGGCCAACACTTGTGCTGCCTGGAAGAGAGGGTGGAGTGATGCCACTGCTGGAATAGCCAGTATAAAAATGATGAACTGAAAAGGCACAGCAAATTCTTAGAGAGAGTTGTGTTTTGTACTAACAGATCCACTCTGCTGAGGGGTTTATGAAGTGGGAAGATGAAAAGCTTTTTAAACCTTTTCTGTTATGTACAGAAATCTCTGTATATATTTACTTAATCTGTGTCAGAATCTGAAGAGCCTCAGCAGAGTGCTGCTCAGCCCTGTCTGCTAAGCTCCTGCATGGTGGAAGTCACATGAGGAGAGCTCCACAACTCCAGCATCACAGAGCTGGCACTGCCACAACCTGCCCCTGCAGCACAGGCCACTCACCCAGCTCATGAACACACCATTTGGTAAGAGATAAGCACTGCTTCCTTTGGAAAAAATCCCCAACCAGACTCAAGAGGTATCAAAAAAGACAAAAAACTGAGGATGACTCTGACCTTGATTTGCATTTCTACTCATATTCCAACCTCAGGTATTAGTTAACTGAATGCAATTAAGCAGCTATAAATACTGGTGCCCCCTTAAAGGTAAAGGATATTACACATGGAGAATAAATATATATATGGAGAATAAATATATATGGCCAATAAACTTGAGGGCCACATAGGTAAATAGTGACAGAGCTCAAAAGCCACAGACTGGCCACACTGTCTGGACTTGGTTTTTTTCATGCAACACTTTTTTTCTGGTGCAGGCCAAGCATCCACTCCACCATGCCAGAAGTTTCCCTCTCTTCCCCAGGTGAAGATCCACACCACCCCTCTTACTCTATGGTTAGATTTGCTCCTCTATGGGTTGCATTCTCCACCTTGGCCAAAACAAAATACAGGAGAGATGAATCTGGGAGACAAAGCTGACTGGCTCAGAGCCCGAGCATTCAAGGAGCAAGGTCATCCAGTTTAGCCCAGTGCAAAACAGTAACACCATTTCAATACCTATTCAGCAGGTTAGGGATGGATCCAACTCACTACAGGCAGACAAACATGAGCTGAATAGCTACAGGGTTCAGAATAAAAACCACCACATACCAAAATAACCCAATGTCCTGGGTCTACTGACCCCCCCAGCCCCACTCTACTGGTATTTCCAGCAATGAACTGGAGATGCCCCATGAGTTGGGTGTCATGATCTTCTTGTTACATCTATTCAATGCCTGCCTTTATTAGCAGAGATCCAACTGACAGCAGATAAACAACAACCAGCACAGACACTTTAGAAAGTCTTTCACTATTATTTAAACCCAAAGAACATGATTTAAGGCTGTAGATTTGTTTGCTGTCACAACAGGGACACTAACAGGAGTATCTAAAGCCTGCCACACTTGAGACATCAGCTCCTTTCTCACCCTGACACCAACAGCCCCCAAAGGAGACAGATGTAGACTGCAGCTTCAGGTTCAAGGTACAGGCTGCCTTAGAAGGTTCATTTTTAGGCCATGATATATTTGATATGAGTAAACACAAAGAGCAAACCTGCATGGAAATACACAGAACAACACATGCCTGCACCTTCCTGACTCACACCACACACACCAGAGGTCTGGCTGTACACCTGAGAACCACACAGCAGGGAAATTCAGTAGTTGTCTCCCCCCAACTCCTCACCTTGTGAAAGTCATCTGGTTCTTGCCCACTTCCCACAAAACCCAACACAGACCCTTCTCCCAGCTGCACAGTCAAACACATCCAAGGTTTGGCTCCTCTTGTCTGCCTGCAGCCAGCAGCTACTCACAGGTCCCCTCCCAGCCCAGCTCACTCTCTGCTTTGCCACGGAAAACCAATATGTACTTTGCATTAATGCAGCTGAAAACCTGGGAGGTAAATTCTTATATATCAATGGTGCACTGATTGGATTGAATGATTTACTCATGACTGGGCAGCAAAGCATTGTAGCTGAAATACAATGTGTTATAAATCAAGTTCCAACCTTCTGCTGTCTACACACAGTGCACACACACACACACACACACAGACAGGCAGGTTCAGGCTCGCTCAGGTTTCCTTGATCCAGTCCTACAGACAGATTCTCAGCTGTTACTTACAGATCTGTATTGCTTTTTGTCTTTAAATCTCAGTAGGGCAAGAGAAATTTTGTACATCCTCCTGCACTGGTGACAAGTAATTCCACAAAATAAAGCTATTCATTTCCAACAAGCTTCATTCATGTTCTGCTCACAAAAATAAAGCATCTCCAGGAAATGAATTGATCTTCATTTGGCTTTTGTAAAGATTATAAACAAGCTTAAAAGCAAGGATGTGTACAGCCTGCCAGTCACACTGCCACTTCCCAATCACACTCCATTCATCGATGGCTATTTTAGGTGGTATTTTGCTGATTCAGTTGCACATGTCTTCTTGTAAAAGGGATTATCAATATTAAATCAATTGTGTCTACTCCCCTATGAAGTACAAGGAAAAAAGAAACCATTTTCTACTGCCCAAGCATCTTAAAAGACCTAGTGCTGTCTGGTACAGCTCAGTGTTTAGAGATTCAGAACAGAAGATTCTCATAAACTATTTCTGAACATTGAAGCTCTAAAACTCCCCACATTTCCCCAGGAAACTCAATTTTAAAGCATCTACCTTACACCCAGTAACAATTTTTCAGAAATGTTGTGCTTTATATTTCAGAATTAGGCTATCAAAATATGCATTACAATTTAAATAGTTAGGGATACATGGGCATTTCTAAATGCTTACTGCTTACTCAGCAAGTCCTAACAGGAAATTATCTACAAAGTTGTAAAAACAGAACATGCAGCACAGGATTTATTTTTTCTGAGAGGCTCTTGTAATAAAGTGATTAAGTTCAGACAGATCTAAGGGACATAAAAGCCAGAGCAATTATGAGAGTCACATCCACTTACCCATTTCTCCCCATGCACACCAGCTATTTCACATATCAGAACAGAGTCACTGAGATCTCCTTGGTCTGGGATTTACTGAACACCACAGTTTGGGGACAGAGGAGGCGAGAAAAAATTCAGAAGTGAGCTCTCAACCTATTTCCAAGGATCCATGCTTTGTGGCTGACTGACCTTTGAAACAAGTCACTGACTGCAGGCCAAGTTCTCCTCCAACACAGCCACCCTTCCCACAGAGCTGCACTGCTTCCACAGGCAGCTGTGGATGCTGGAGAACTAAATAAATGACTTCAGGACTGGGGCTGTCAGGACACCTGTGTTTGACCCACACCTCTGCCTGATTCAGCTGGGGCCACAGAGCCCATTTCAAAGCTCCCCTGGTAAAAGAAAAGCTGCTCCACAAGCACAGGGAAGCAGATCAGTAGCACAAACACACAAGCTTTAATTTCTTTGGAAGCCAGCTTAAAAGAAGTGTATCCAAAGCTTAATTTGGTTCATTTCTTTTCATAAGTATAATTTAGTCAGAGGTATTTATGATAAGTCAGGTATTTTTCAGTGCTGGAGTTCAGAAGAGCACAAAAGCAACTTGTTAAATTACACTAATCCCATCCTCTGCCAACGCCTGCATTTAATAACTCATGTTTACATTAGTAAATGCTTTATAGCACACTTCATAGAAGTCTTCCCTGAAGCATCATGTTCTACACTTACAAGAACAGGGAATCATTTTGTCATCAGGAAGAGAAAATTGACAATTAGTGGAATCTATTGCCCAAAATAAACGAGGCACCGTGGCCATAAATCCAGATGACAGGACGCAGCACAGTGAAAGCAGAAGAACCTCCTGACAGCCTCCAAACAAACCCTAGGGTTCTCTTCTCAAAAATCACTTTCTTACCAGCTGAGTTTAAAGATTACACTGGGACTTTTAAGCAGCAAAGGCTTTTGACAGACTCCTGACTCCACACGCAGCACATGCAGTTGTCAGCCAAAGCCCTTCAACCACTTGTACTTCAAAACAAAAAGACCAAGCTGTCCTTTGTCCCTGTATAATTCCAGAATAGAAACAAACAAACAAATTAACTCTCTGAACTTCTCAGTAGGAAGTCAAACACTTTCAGTTCTAGGGTGATTTTTGACAGCTCTCAGTGGATCCAACCCTCCCTGCATGGGGAAGGCACCACAGTGCTCTGCCCCCAGGAAATGGCTCCCTCTGAGAGGGCACAGCAGTTGGCTTAAAAATTAACAGCAAATACCATGTGCAGCTGGAAAACTACATCTTTAGAGACTTTACTTGCCCAGTTTTCAAGAAAAAGAACTACTGGAAGTCTAATAACAATCTCTCCACACACACATATTGGTATGCACTGAGGAGTAAAGATCAATACCAGTATTTATTCAATAGCATGCTGGCTTGCATTAGCACTGGAAATGAAATGCAGCAGTAAAGCAGCTTTTTCCCTCTAGTGCAAATCATCCAAAAGTCATGAAAAGTTGCAGAGTGTCCCTGGAGAGACAGGCAGTGCCTGCACACCCAACAGCAATGGTGGCTCTTTGGATCACAAGCACCTTAATGATGCCAGAGAAACCCAAAATCAACTTGTTTCAGGTTTGAGGCTGGGTTAACAAGCATCTTCCTACCCCCATCACCTTCAGAGCAGAGCTGGGCCAGATTTGGCACAGTCTTAGGGATCCCTTTGGAGACCACTGTGCAGCCCAGCAGAATAAAAACACCTAATGCTGCACAGACAGAAACCAGTCAGGTCAGCAAACACCCACCAACTGGCTCTGAACTGCAAAACTGACTGAGTTTTGGTGAGGCTTGTTCCAAGGCACATCTCCTTTATGCCAGAGCTTTGACACTGCTACTCACTGCTTGATTTCATTCTCTTCCTCAGCATTCTCAGGTGGCATCTTGCCAGGTATTGGAAGTCATTATTTTTCCTTCTTTTTGTGTCTGAAGCCAACGACAAGAGTGTTTTGCACAAAGCACTAGATCAGACCCACAGCTATCTAATAGAAGATACACCCACTTGCTATTCAAAGAGGATTTCACATCCACAAGTCTTTATTTCTTTTTCTTTTTCTTCTTCTTCCACCTTTCTTGATTCCTTGCAAGTGTTTCCTTCAGGTATTTGATGAAAACCCACTACACCCTGCCTCTCTTTTCTTGCTACTGTTAGTGAGTAGTACTGAAAAAGAAAAACAATCAAACAAAAGCAAAGCAAAACCCTCTTTCCAACATCTTGTGCACGGGAGGAAGAGCTCTTTTGACCTCCTTTGTTTAGAATAAACAGCAGTAAGTATAAATAAAACAGTCATGAAATCTCCAGCAAATATCAGAGTAATTCAAGGAGTTTGTTTTTGTCATCTTAAGGACAGTCACATTCATGACTTCCCAAAGATGTACTTGGTTTGGGGTATAAAACCAAGATCCAGTTCTCTGGCCCTGCAACATCCCAATAACCCGAGTGAAGACTGAGATCCAAAGGTCTCAAGGCAGAGGGCAAGAGGCTCCCCAGGGGGGAGGAGAGATCACAAAGGGAGCAGTCCCTCCTGCTCCAGCCTGGTCCCTCCAGCTCACAACATGCTCTAGCACCCCATGGGTGTGTGCTGAGAGCCCCAAAGGGCACACACACATAGAAATCACAGCAAGAATGGATTTAGCTCCTTTCAGTTGGGAAAACTGTGGATCAAGAATGGATTTAGCTCCTTCCAGTTCAGCAAACTGTCGAACAACAACCCAAAGTCTTCTCTGAAACTGTCTTTCCCACCATATCCCAAAGAAAGACATTCAACTTGCCACCACACAGAAGCCTCTGCTCATCAACCAGCAAAGGCAGATGGTGCTCAGCAGCCCAGGAGCTCCCAGGCTCCCCAGGAAGGCAATGGGTGGTTCAGCCACCAGTCAGTCATCACACTGAAGTGTCTTGAGCCCCAAACACAACAGTGGGAACAATTCAAATCAAGCCACTGCTACCTAACTGCTCACTATTTAGCAGTGGCTTCCAGTTGATGGCCCAGCTCCACCCAGGACACTGGTCCAAGGCCACGTGCCCAGCAAATGCAAACCTTCCAGCAGGTGCTCAATGTGACAACACCAAAGCTGGAGATCCAGTTCCCCAGACCCACTGTCAAGGTTTTCCCACAGCCCAACCCTTAGTCAGGACCCCCATCCAGGGCAGGCAGGAGGAAGGGGCAGTCTCCTGCAGAGCAAGTTCTCAAAAGATCAGAAAAACCAAGCTGTGGAAGTAGCTCATTGCTTACACTGGGTTTTGCCTCCTCTCTTTAATACCTCAAAGCTTTCCTGCATGAGGACAGCTGTGGAGAGATTTGCAGCAGCAGGAATATGTCATCTTCAGCCAATGATTCAATAGTCCTAACAACTGTGGGTATTATTTTTCTTAAATCTACTCCTTAATCCCATAATGCCATAAAATACCAGGGAATTAGAGCTTTGCAGGATTCCAGAAAGGAACAGACTTTTAAAGAGATAATGAGACCTCCACATTTCTATGAGATAGGATTAAAAAGAGAGAATAGGGAAGACAGAACGTACCAGATAGGAAGATTATTTCATCCTTTTCCTTAATATGATTTCTTCAACCTGAAGCATCTGCTAATTCCAACTATTGGAGATTTGATAGTGGATAAGACAGACAGGCAGATGGATCTAACATGGCAATTTTTGTTTTCCTGCTCCATGTAGGAGGAGTACCCATTAAAACATCTATCACAGAATAAAATAAAGCAGCATAAAATCTAGTATCAGAGTAGGGAATTTAGCAGCTCCAGAGATCCCATGTAAATATGCTTCACTTTCAATAAAGAAAATAACTTGTCTTCTGAAACCCTGCCCATCCTTCATAGGCAAGCAGAAAATGCTGGGAATTGATCAACAATCAACCCCCCAGATCAGCCTCGTCCTGTCAGTTTGTACAGACAATTAAAGTAAATATCTTTTTTTAATTGAGATCTGCTAATAAATTCTGCAGTCTGCAGGCAGCACCTTGGGTACTTCATTCTAGAAGCAGCAACTGTTTTCCAGCACACACAGGAATCTCATCTTAAAGTCCCCCAAAAAATCTAATCAAGCAATAACGTCCCTTGCACCTAAATACTCATCTTCCCTTATTTTAGCCACAGGAGCAGCTTTCTCAGCCATCCAAACTAATTCCATTACCTGACTCTCTCTACAAGCACCTTGCACCACATACCCATCATCTCTCCTACTCAGCAGAAGGCCAGGATCAGGATCCCAGGCTGTCAGGGGTTGGAAAGAAATCTTTGAGTCCAACTCCCCAGCCAGAGCAGGCCCATGGAACAGAATCTCATCCAGCACAGGGCTGACAGGCACACAGTACAACCTGTACTGCTGTCATTTATTATCCCTTCATATATCAGAAACATCTCTGTTAGAAGGTTAAGACTCAGGTGCTGGAGAACAGCTCCCTGATCTCCCAGCATCACACTCTCCTGTCCCTGCTCTGGGAATCAGCCCAGAGGAAAGTCTGATGCTGCTCCAGCAGTGAGCAGCAGGGAAGACTTTCTGCCTTCCAGCCTAGGTGAGCAGCCTGAGTTTTTCAGAAAAGAAAAATCTCCCAAACTGCGTTTGATAACCAAACTAAAGAGGGTAATCCAAAACTTCAAACAGAGAGAGCACAGTTCTCTAAATCCAGACCAGTAAGGTACTGTGCCCTTGCTCCTGGAGCAGCCCTTGCCTTCTCCTATGCACCACCCAGTATCCAACCCCTCCTGGACCACTCTCTCTAGGGAAACTCACCTCTACTCTCTTTGCTGCCCCTAGGCAGGGACTTCAGATGCCAACAGCTGGGGTTTGGGATGCCTCCTCATTGCCAGAATCTGCCTGCAAGTCTCTCTGAGCAGGGACACTTGCACCTCAGAGCACTTAGTGGTGCTGGCTTCCCAGTTCAGGGAGTCTGAACACAGAAACATTACAAAATATGCCAGATTTCCCCTAAACTCCCCTTATTCCCCCTTTCCTTTGGCCAAAAAGGGAAGAAGACAAGTGACAACCCCTGTTAGCAACAGCCTGAGGCCAAGGGCCTTCTGAATGCTGAACAGCCTTTAGCTGAACCAAACAGGCTTCACTCTTGTATTTTAAACTAATACATGCTTTGTAATGCTTATCAGCTGGAGGGTTTTCAAGTTTTTCCCAACTAATGCTGCAATTTCAAAACCATTTAGGCTAATTTCCTTTGACTTGCATCTATTTTAATCAGAGACCAGGATACTTGTCTTAAATGGTTTGTATTAAACCCATCACAAAATCAGCCATAAAACTGCACACGTGAAACAGGGAACAGATCTTCAAGCCAGGAGTAAAAAAAGCTGAAACTTCCAAATCCTCCAACTTCCAGTCTATTTCATAACCAGGCCAACTGGTCTCTTACAATACAACTGATCCCTGAAATTAAAAAAAATGGCAGCAACTCAAACACCCCAAATACACTCCTGAAGTTCTTAAATAAAGACACTAAATTATGCAGCTGCAGTTGGGACCCACAAATTCTCTTCAAAATATCAGCCCAGCTTCCAAATGATGTGGTTTTCATAAATTGCTGTGTCTGCTCTGTCCTCTCCACCAGCCTCCCATGAAATGCCAGGTAGTGGCACCAAGGAAGAATACAATGGAAACCTACAAATGTCAGAAATAATCCTTTTTCTTTCCCCCAAGAGCTGAAAAAACATTACTTCTCAAATTAATTCTCACAAAGTAATGCTGGCTCTGCTAGAAGTCAGAGTTCTGGATGAGAAATGAAAATAAGAAGCTCAGACTCAGGTAACTGCTAGAGAAGGTCTCACTTCAAGGATTTGTCATTGTGGTGGGATTTGCATATCACACAGCCAAGGACGCAGTTTGTACCTGCAATTCATTTGGTCCAGACAAACTGCACCAGCAGAACTGGAGGCTGGGCCTCCACTCCATTGAAAATTCATCCCAATATTTCTGTTGTCACAGGTTGACAGCCTTGGAAGCTCTGAGTGGCTGCTTGAAATTCATGAAGCATGCAGAGAAGGGAAGGAACAAAAGCTCCCCATGCTCTCCCATCCTTAACAATTTGCCAGTAGACTGGAGACATGTGGCTGCATCCCCTTGCTGAGTGATTTCCAGTGGTGTGCAGATGCCAAGCACTGACTTTGTCACCATCCTAACAACACATTGGACATGTATCTTTCAAAATCTCAATCTGTCTCAGCTCTTTTTTTTTTCTTTTCTCTCAGAGATTTCACTCCAGGCCTGGACAAATTGACACTTTCCTATTTTGAGGAGCACTCTGCTTGCTGTATCTAAAATTAACTTTATAAAGATAAACTTGCAGCATGTCTTTTCTCACATGCTTAACAGAACAATCTGGCAGCTCATTTAAACTCTATTCTTCCATGGTGCTTACCAGGTGAACATCATCATCACCATCATCTTAAAGAGTCATTCTGGAAAACCAGCAGATACTGCTGCCTGATCCATTGGGCTCCCTTCAAAGGTGTCACTGCTCAGCAGCTGTAACTCTCACTCCTATTTAGAGCCTTTTCTCATGCCCTCCTCCTGCCACCACAGTGACCAAGAGGTAAAGCACTGCTGGTTCTTCCCTCACAGCAACCTCCCTGGGCTGCTTAAAAGATGGACAGGAGATGCCAAGTGGCATCCCAGGAGAAGGGCTACACTGGGAGGAGCAGCCTGAGAGTCCCAGAGGTCTTGCAGGGATGTGAAGGAGCTGACAAGGGAGGAGAAGGGAGACCCTTTGCACACACTTACAGGGCAGGGAACACCTAAGGTCAACAGCTTGATGATTATCCCTCTGCTGATGAAAGCAGATGTTGACCTCCTGATCACATCACTACCACCCAAAAAAATGAGTTGCTTTAGGAAAAGTGAGAGAGAGAACAGTGGGAAGAAATTCACTTTTTTTTTTTCCCTCATAAATCATCTTTCCAAACTATCTCAGTTTTGGCCAAGCTGCATCAGTTGCTCAGTACTGAGCCTGGCCCTGTGAATGACAAAGAGGGAGCAGTATCCCAGGGGAATATGAAAGCACCCATCACCCCTGGCCCTGGGGTGACACCTAAACATGTGCACTTGTCCCTGGAGCAGCTGGTACTTACTTGGTTGGCCGATAATCTGGTATGGAACGGTCCAGGGAAATTTTCTCACTGAGGTAGGAGTTGTAGCCATATTTCTCATGTGGTCCTTTTGCTTTCTCCTCCTCCTCGGGGGACAAGGTGGCTGGGAGCCCACCTTTGCCACGTCCACCATAGCCTTCAATGAGACCAAGTGACTTGGACAGACCTGGAGAGAAAAACCAAAAAAGCCACCATCACTGTTAAAATTCATCACTGTTATATCCAAGCTATCAAAGAAACCCAAATAAGCTGAAAATCCAGTGTGTTTTGGCTTGGTTTTCTGAAAACATTTCAAATTCAATCTTTTGGGCCCAATGCTGGAACAAAAATGACTCAAGTCTTGGAATTCCTCACGGCTCAGGCACATTGTTCCTGACACCTCTGCTACCAGTATCCAACTGATAACCACTCCCAGGTATCTGTGCATTTATTTAGTTGTTAGGAAGGTTTTTTTAGGCCTCCTTCCCACTCTCAGAGAGGTGATTACACAGAAGGGTAGATGTCCCCAGAAGGAGGACAGGTTGAATGCAGAATAAGAATAAAACAGGGCTGCTGAACTGCCAGCTGAATGAATTTTTGCTGGGTATGAACAGTGAACAGCATACAGATGTTGTGGATTTAAAAACAATTTCCCCTCAAAGCTTTCTTATCTTGCAAAGTAGAGCATTTGCAGACCTTTATCAAGTCGAATTATTTATTTATATCTGCATAGTGAAGGCAACAGGCAAAGTTCAAAACAAGCTGGGCAAGAAGCTGCACTGATGATTTGGCAGTGACTGTGGGAAGCCAAGTTGACATACGTGTTATTATTTATGATACTGACACCTGGAATTATTACAACACTGGTTTTAGCAGAGACATAAACTCTTTGTCAGCAACAACAGCTACAAAATGATGGGTGACTTTGTTTTGGACTTTAGTTTCATAGAATCCCAGCAATGTCTGGGTTGAAGGGAGCTCCAGAGCTCATCCAGTCCAACCCCTGCTGAGAGCAGGGACATCTCAGCTAGAGCAGGGTGCTCAGAG